>VRLP01003418.1:0-64630 GCA_009660295.1 Lophius piscatorius
CTCTCTCTCTCTCTCTCTCTCTCTCTCTCTCTCTCTCTCTCTCTCTCTCTCTCTCTCTCTCTCTCTCTCTCTCTCTCTCTCTCTCTCTCTCTCTCTCTCTCTCCTCCTGCTCGCTGGATTCACTGAGACATTGTTCCGCTCAAAGAGGCGCCAGATGAGCGCAGTGGCTCTGACATCGCTGCTTGTCAGTTAGGAGGCTTTTCATCAGAGATCTCGGTGAGATCGTGCACGTGTTTTCTGACAGAGAGCACTGAGAAGTGGAAGGTTCCTCCTCTCTCCACAGGTAGCCGGCAATATCCCGACCTTCTTAATTTTATATTTGTGTTTTCATGTGACTTCTGTGACTGGCGGTTTTGCAAACAGTTTTACCTCCAAATGTGCTTAACCAAATTACATATATTGTTTCACGTGTTTCCACGTCTGTTACTGTATCCGCTTGGCCCACAGCTCCACATGTGGTCCGGCACCAAAATGACCACCTGTCCCAGCTGAGTGACCAAACAAACCACTGGGACAGCGGTTGAAAGAGCGTCCGTCAAGTTCAAGGGTTTTCTTATGCCGCCCCCTGCTGGACGATTTATGAAGTCAAAAGTAGTTCCATTATTTCCTGAATGGTTTTATTTGAACTCGATCATGCATGAATTCTGTTTTGAGCTCTAATTCTAATTGTAATTGAAAGTATTTACGCATTCTGACTTTATTCTCAGAATTCCAACCTTATTCCTAGAGTGCCGGCTTTTTAAACTCTGAATTCTGAGATTGCGCCTAGATGTATTTTTATATGGATTTAAGGTATGCAACAAATTAATATTAGCCTCACAGTGCAAGATTTTGCAATAAGCCTTTATTATGGTATCAACATAAAATTCAAAATTGTTCTTTTTCCATGAACACCCATCCCGTAATTCTGAGATAATTATCTCCTTAATTCAGAAAAGGACAAAAATATTTTCATTTCATAGGGAATCTTTATTATCTCATCCAAAAGAATATATTGATTATCAGTGTTTCCTTGATTGCTCCAAGTGTTGAAAAAGAGATAATTTTCTCCTCATTAGATAAATTTTTCAGGTAGCCTATAAACTCAATCAAGTCGTTTCACTTCCTCTGTCCACAAAGTGGAAGCTTACTGGTTTGTTCGGGACCAGAACAGTGCGGCTGATGCATTTCAATTCCCCCATTTTGGGGTCAGGTTTGATTTCAAACTTCCTGATTAGCTGCAGAAAAAAGAAAAGTTTATCAGATAAAGCTGAATGAAGGTATGATTTTACATTAATTACACTGACTATGCTCATCTCACTCAGTTGCTATGCACATATATAATACTGTGTACAATGTAATAGAGGATAGTCACATGACAACCATTTCTTCTGATATCACACGCAGGATTATTACCTGTTCTGTTCAATATTGCAACATGTATAAATGTAAGGAATTCAAAGATTTCTATTTGACTTCCTGATTCATTAGCATTTCAACTGATGACGTATTTGACATTCATACTTCTAGTTTCAACATATTTCTATCGTGAAAAGATGTTGATATTATGGAATCGTCATCGCATAAGGCTTGTCCACATATCCTACATGTTGACTCGACAACTCAAAAACTATATCATGGATAAATTTCAAATTTTATACCCAATTGTAAAGGGTTGTGAGGCTAAACTAACTCTTCACAGGGCTAATGCAAGTTTTGCTGTGTATACTATAATCCTGTTTTAGTAGTCTGTGCTTTGTTTATAATATTAAGTTTTTAACAATGAACTAAAAAAAACAACAACAGGCATTATTTTAGGGCTTTATTTTTTATTCTTTTGTTCTTTTGTATTCTTTTTATTTTTGCTTCGCCAGCGGGACCTGAGTACAAAATTTCATTCCCCTTCATGAACCAACATGTTCCGCTAATGACAATATACTTCCTGGATAGATAGATAAAAAGCTAAATACTTTATTCCTCTCCTTGGGAAAATTCCGTTGCCCAGTGGCTTGCAAATATATACATTCAAAATCAGAAATAAGACAAGCAAAATTTAGACATTAATTAAAAAGATAAGTAAAAAAACATAAATGTAATAAAATAGACCTACAGAATGGATTGATTGATTAGGGGAGCTTTATCTCCTAAGGTTTTAGGGCCATAATCTCAACTGTTGGTCATATTTACTCAAATTTGGTGCATAGGAGTCGACTCGAGGGGCTCCATCTTATATATTTTTGACCCTAATAGTTCATATTTCAATCGCTAAGATGAAGTTCTGAGGGGATTTTTTTTTTTTACCAAAAAAATTCAGCATTCATCCACTTTATAATTAGCATAACTGTTTTTCATAGTCTTACATAAATCAAGAGGAACAAATTAATTCTGAAATATAAATACTAATGGTATATCTTCCCTGGACCTCAGTATTATATTATATGCCGCAACGCATATTTAAAGTGCGTCGCGGCGCTGAAAAAACTCAGCGGAGCATTACATCACAACGCTGGGCATGCGCAGGTACAATTCAAACAGAATTTCAGATACAGTGTTTACATGCAGCGACTGGCTATCGGAAAGACTTTCCGAAAGGATTTAGTCTACCCCCTTGCAAAGGAATAAAATATAATTCGGAAAAGGTTCTTTCCATTTGGAAAGGGGTGTTTACATGTAGCATTTTCTTTCCCATTAGACGTCTTTTCCGAATCAATTTGGAATTAGGCTGTCCATGTAAACCCACCTATTGTGGCGTACCCAAATAGGAACAAAAACATACGTACTTCATACAGTTTACATCTAAAGATCCGCATGGTGCATTTTACTGTCAGGTGATATGTCCAAAATTAATTTGTCAAAATAAATTTACATCATGCTAAAAAATGGCTGCAAGCTAATTTTGGCTGACTTTGACTGCTATCTTTGTCCTTCTGCTAAGTGAGCAGGATTACGGATCGTTACAGCTCAACATAGCAGAGTATTATGTAAGTGTTATCGCCTAATAGCCATCTCGAATGACATCATTCATTGTCTTTTCAGTTGTTAATAAATCAGGAAGTAGTGTATGATAGTGATTTATCAGGTTCTCGAGGTTTATACCACTTGCATCCAGGAATGATATCCGGATATCTGTGCTAGCTCAGTTTTTAATTCAATACCATATAAGCTTGAAAGAACATAATACACCCTACAAATGCAAGTGTTGATGCAGCAGTAGTTAATAGCAGAAGATCAGTGACTTATGCCCTGTGGTTACAAACCACAGGGCATAAGTCACTATAGTAAGTCAAATAGTAAATAAATAGTAAATATTTATTTACTATTTCATTTATAATAGTAATAGTAAATAAAATTAAAAAAAGAGGATAATTTTAAAGTTATGTTTCCCTTTGGTAAGGGGTTATTCCACTTGTCACTTACCCGACACAGAAACAAATACATCTCAAGCTCTGCAATCCGCCGTCCCACACAGCTTCTTACTCCAAATCCAAATGGGATGGCGCCAAAAGGATTCGGCCTGTCGTGGCCATCTCGGAGCCACCTCTCTGGCTTGAATGTGAACGACTCCGGGAATGTGTCCTCATCATGACCGATGGCAAAGTTGGAAAATGTAAAACCAGTCTGCAGAAACAACAGTGAAAAAACAAAAAGGTTGAGACTCTTGTGTAGTATGAAACCCTGACATAATGTTGTTGCTGGAATCTCGGAAGCTTGTTTATTGCCAAGGTTTTGGGGAAAAGAATTTGATAGTTTTAAAATGAGTTGTAGTCATTTTGGAGTGCCAGTAACATTAAACTAAACAAATGATATATAAAATAAGAAAAAGAATTCAAATGAAAAATAACCTGACCTGCAGCAAAAAAAAGTCATGTCAAAACTAAAACTCTTTGTTTTGATAAAATATATATTTTTTTGTTCCCTCACTATCACTCATGTTTGATATTGTCATTGCAGCACAGAAAAATCAATTACAAGATCAGGAGGTTTAATACTGGATCTGTAAATAAATTGGACTTAGCCTGGCATTAGTTATCAAGGCATAACATAACATAACATGAACTAAGTCAAAACTACATTAATATATATTTGCTTCTAAAATTACCATTAAATGAAATTTACCATAAAAGCATGTTTTTCAAGAGTAAAAAAAAATCTGACTTATAAAATAATTTCGTAAATTTTGTATTTCATGGAAAATAGTACATTTGTAATAAGATTTGCTGAACTTTTAGGTAAAGCAAGTTTTTAGAAAACTATTTGATCCTTGTGAGACTAGTTTTAATTGTACCACATTATATAATTCTTCTTTAGTAAGACCTCAAATGGTTTAATATGCCAAACAAAATCCTACTTATCAAATAGGACTCTCACTAGCCATGGTTAAAGCCCTTCCTCGGTAGCCCCTTTTACCTATGGAGTCCCCCGGGGCTAAAACCTTGGCCCCTCACTCTTTAGCATAGACCTGCTGCCAATAGGTCATATTATAAACAGGTTCGGTCAAGTGGCACACATTTTTCAATAAGAAATAGAGATAATCTCTATCAAGAAGGTGTGCAGAACTTTGAAGGGTTAACTGGGTAAATAACTGCTATAATTAAATAGTGAGCGCTGAATCTCCAGTTCGGTTTTACAGTTAGCTTGCTGCACTAAATAATTCTCGAACAGGGAAATTAGCTCTTACTTAAAAAATGTAGCCAGTCTGAAAGGTTTTAAATTTATGCTAACAATTGTAGGGGGTTTCTCTCTCAATATAATCAAGTTTAAGTATGAGAAATCCCAAAACGAGTAGAAAAAGTTCAATAATGGTTCGAAAAGCCGACCCACATTCTTTGAAAATTGATATCCACCAATCACCACATCTTTGGCTGCCACAAACCGTCCATTCATAATAACCACGGGATACATCCTGAAAAAAAACCAACAAAAGATCATGTCATGCAGCTTTGTTTAGTCGGATTGTTGCTGGTAGCTGACGCAGGAATAGATTTGACTTAATAAACATTACGGAAAGTATATCTGTATAGGATTTTACACAATTGATAGGAGGCTGAGCACCTGTCATGTTTACACCATATCTCTGTCCAGTCTCACCTCAGTGATTCTTTGATAACGGCCCTTAAATATGGCATCTGAGTGACCTCTTCAGCAGAAGGTATCCCGTCTGATGGCACCAACGCAGACACTTCTTTATAAAGCCTGGCCTGACTCTCAGGGTTAAGGGACAGCAGATGCAAAGTCCATGTGAGTGTATTTGAGGTCTTGGAAAGAAAAGCAATATCGTGAGCCAAAGGCAGATGCATAGAGTATCAGCCATAGCAGTAAAAACACCTGCCTAATAATGTGTGGTCATTCCACCACTTTTTTTGCTGCCAAATTGACTCTGTCCTTGTTTTCATTAGCCCTTTCAGCAATTTGTGCTACAATGGTTCTTCTACCGGATCATACTATAGGGACTAGCCTTTTGTTCCACATATGCATCATTGGGAATTGGGGCCTACAACCCTCTTGCCAATTCAGCAGTTGTCTTTTTCTTGACCTCTTTGGTAGGTACTAACTACCGAAAACCAGGAAGACCCAACAAGCATCAACCCTGTAGTTCTTGAGATTCTTTGACCAAGTCTAGCCACTACAATGTGGTCCTTGCCAGAGATCCCTATGCTTGTCCAGGTATCCATCTTTCAACATATGAACTTTACGACTAATGTTTACTTGATACCTAGTATAAGACACATTGACAGGTAGAGTCACAATAACCCTGATCGTCTTGTTACAGTAGTTGATCAGTCTATACCTCCATTGTATATGCAGACGAGATTTACCAGCTTACACTTTACCATTTCACAACAATCTTTTTTTCAGAATGACATTTTTGGATAGTATACAATACATTTTAATTATTCTAACTACCACCCCATATTCTTTTAGGATTAATATTTACCGTGTCCACTCCAGCTAACAAAAGCTCAGTCACGTTGCCATACACATCTTTAGGGCTCATCTCAGTGTGTGAGAGAAGGTAAGTTAGATATCCACCCTTCACTTCCTCATTATTGTCCAAACACTGATGGATGAACTGAAACTTCTTGTCTATCAAGTTTGTGGCTAAAAGAATAAGAGCAGAAATTTAAATGCAGGTTAACCCATACACTTGCAAAATAAAAGACAAATTCTTCATATTAAAGGTTAAAACCCGAAGAGACCCCAATCCCCTGCGTTGTAAAATCAATCCCTCTGATTGAGCTCCTCAGAGTAAATGTGACTCATTAATAATCTCAAACAGTCCATTTTTGAGACTATTTCTATGAAGACAACATTATGCTCTAAGATAAGATCCCATAAGTTTAATATTTTTTCTGAGCTTAGTAATAAATTGAATGAAGAGTTCAGTCCAGACCTATTCTCTTCGTCAACCTGTCATGACACCATAGTCAAGATCTTTTAAAGCTTTTTCCCTGTTAAAAGTTTGTTTTTCATTCCACTGTCATCAAATATTTACCCATGGAGAATTTGTTGGATCTCTGCTCTTTTTGGAAAGTGCCTTGAAATAACTATAGTTGTCTAAAGGCTGGTGTTTGGCACTATATAAATAAAACTAACTTGACTTGACGTGACTCAATATGTAATTGATTCATTCCTGATCTGTGCCCCATTTTGCCGCAAAGCTTCCCGGAACTCTGTTCAGTTTAATAGCGTAAACCTGTTTCCAAAAACAGTAGCAAACAAGCAGTTAGTTAACACCTCAACTGTCACTCAGCTGACTTCTCCTTAACCATTTACCGAAGCTGAAGATGCCATCCCAGCCTGCGATGTAGCGTCCCCAGTACGGCAGAAGATTTCGGCTCCACCTGGGCATTATCATCACAGCCAAGTTGTTTGAGAACATCTCTGATATTGAGTTGATGAACTCTTGTGTTCCTTCTGGGATTCTCTTTTCCAGACACCCAACTCTTGTCTCAAGCAATATGGAGGCAATACCTGGGTGACAAAGGTTAAGATTTAGGATAAAAGAAATAATCAAATCTGGAAATCATAAAAAAAAAGTTTTCTTTTCACACCCTCAAGTGAGAAACGATAGAGCTCATTGCCCACATCGGTCACCAAATCTCCTGTGGGGCTGCACTGGCGTAGGTAGCAAATCCTCTTGATGAAGTCTGTGACAATGTCATTGATAGTGTCACCATATTGTGCAGAGTCCCTCTGGTGCAGCAAGTGCTTGTTCAGCACTGTCCTCAAGTTGTACCACTTCTCCCCGTCCCTTTCAACATAAACAGTCGCAAAGAGGAACAAAGCTGACAAATCTCAGAAAAATAAAATAAAGTAAGTATGTAAAATATGAACTCTTTACTCGCTTAACTATCTTGTAAAACATGATGTTTACAAGATAGATCAACCTGAGTCGATTCACATTTACCAAATTTGGAGTAAATTAGACCAACGTTTGAGAAATTATGGCCCAAAAAATGTGATTTCTGAAGCTAAATCTCCTCCTTATTGTAGAAATATGCAACTGACCTTTCCCAAAATCAATCCAGTTCTTCCTTGCAGTAAAGTCTATGGGAGTATATAATATTTATATATAATGAACATCCTTGATCCTTGATCCTTGCAATAGTTTCCGAATTATAGTGTTAACACAAAGGATCTCTGGCGGCTGCAATGATGATTCCATAATATTCCCTTTCAGGAACCCCGTGTTGTGGAAGGCTGTTCACTATACCTCAATCTTCTCTGGGAAGAAAAATGCATAAATCACAGGAATGCATTGAATCTTGCAGTAAGATGGATCCTTTGCGTCCAAGTTGTTTGTGATTATGTAGTGTGGAAGAGGAACCATGACAGAGTTGGCAACAATACACCGCTGAAACAAATTACTAATATACAAAATAAACAGGAAATGGTATGCTGAAAAGTTTAAAAAGAGAAACTAGACCTATGCTGTCGTTCCTGACTACAAGGATAAGGGAAAAGTCCCCAATCCACTGCATTGTATGAGCAGCTTCCAATTGAACTCCTCACATTAAAAGTGAAGTTAAGTCTAAAACACAGTGTTTTTCGTAAAGAATACTCCTGTTGAATAAAATATTAACTTTTAGAGCAAAATATGATATACAAGATTGATACCATTGAGTCGAGTCATATCTCCATAAAATTGGACAAAAAAACAACCAAAAATTAGGAGGTTATGGGTAAAAAACAGCGTTATTTATAAAACAGCTCCCCTCAGTGACTTAAATATAAACTATTAGAATAAAATATAATACATGTACAAGATAGATCTCCCCGAGTCCATTCATATGTTCCAAATTTCGGGGCAGAAAACCTTTGAAGCCAAACCTCCCCTTAGTGTCAGAAATATAAAACTGTAATTTCCCAAAATCAATCCAGTTCTTCTTTGCACATAAAATTGAACAATAATCCATGAGACAGTTTTTAAGTTATTTCTCGAAAACAGTGTAATTTTTCATAAGAAAGCTCCCTCTGGTGAGTAAAACATGGGCAACTAGAGTAAAATGATAAAAAACAAGATAGATCTCCTCGAGTCCATTGATATGCAACAAATTTAGACAGAATTGAAAATATGGCTAAGAAGTTATGTCCCAAAAACACTATTTTGTAAAAAGCTCCCCCTAGTGAGTAAATATGAACTATAATAGTAAAACACGATGTATACACGATAGAGCTCCTTCACTGATTTATATGCAGCCAATTTGGAGACCAAGACCAAGGGTTGAGAAATGATGGCCCAAAAACTTTCAGATAAAGCCCCCCTAGTGTCAGAACTATAAAACCAACCTGTCCCGAAATCATTCCAGTTATTCCTCCCACTAAGGTCTATAATTGGTAATAAATTTTAAAATGATTTTGAGTCATGTCCGGAAAACAGAGTTTTTTCGGTAAAAAAAAGAAGGTCCCCGTAGTGAATAAAATATAAACTACTAATATGATCTCCTTGAGTCGATTCATATGCACCAAATTTAAGATGGACAAATAAATAGGAAGTCATACCTGAAAATCTGTGTTTACCACAAAAAGTTTTCCCTTGTGAGTAAAATATGAGCTATTAGGCAAAATCACAATATATAAATTATCTCTCTCTATATATATATATATATATATATATATATATAGATGTATAATACTTATATTAATTCATATATATATGCACCAAATTTGGACTACATTAGACCAAAGATTGAGAAAGTACGGCCTTACAATTTTAGAGCTAAAGCTCCCCCTAGTGTCGGAAATATAGAACTGAACTTTCTATTCTATGTGGGTATAGAATTTGAAAATGACCCATGATTCAGTTTTTTAGTTATCAAGCTAACACGAAGGATTTGCTGCAGCGAACGTAGTGGCAGCCATGACCATTCCATAATATTTCAGACTTTTCGGGGATATAATAAGCTATCAAAATATAAACAAAAATTGTTCTAAAATCCAAACATTACCAAAAACTGTTCGGCATTGACATTCTTCTTTGGGTGCCAAGAGCAGGCCACCATCAATCCCTCCCTCACATGAGAGGGCTTAGCCAGGTCAGACTGTGGTCACAGGAATATAGGATTGGAACATTGGTGTCAACATCATGCATTCTTACTCTGACAAGAGCCCGTAGCCATAGCCCCTCATGTCGCGATACTCTTTCCACGGGGACATGTCTCCTCGCACAGGGAACTTGTCATCATTCCTCAAAATTTCCTCCAGCAGCTTTGGAGTGTTCACACACACAGTTTTCATTCCATTTCTGTATATGGGCCCATATCGCTGTTTCTCATACATCTGATGGAGCAAAGTGAATTCAAGCTAGATGAGAACTCAGTGAAACATACTGTTTAAGGTAAGAGGAAGAATTAATATAAGTTTGAATGTCCATCCCATCAATAAAATACTGCATAGATAGATAGACAAATAGACAGATAGATAGATAGATAGATAGATAGATAGATAGATAGATAAGCAAAAACAATCAACTAATTTGAAATAAAATGCAATCTGAGAGCTAGTGTAGTATAGTATAGTGTGTTGTGCAAAAATATAGAATATATATAGTTTATATTAACCAGTATCACTGGTTAAATGGAGAGAAGGATAATGCTGTTTTGAAGGCTGGGAAAACCAGCTCCTCTGTAAGAATCAGCTGAGTCTTGCTGTTGTTCGCAACCTTTGTTGCATGGCAATTATGGTCCATCATGGTAATATTAACCTGTTTCAATCATCCAGAGCATACCTGTAGCTCATGCATACGGCCATGGAAACCCCCAAATGTCAGTCTGTACATCATCTCCAAGAGGCTGACAAAAGGGAGATCCTCAACTGTCCGAGGTTTGTCCTGGAAGGCCGCGAGGGGCTGCAGCTTTGAGGAGACTCTTCGTATCTCGATGATTTGAACTTGCGCAAGAGCAGTATGGCATGAAAGCAGCCAGCCCCTTCTCCTCCACATCATGGTCCCTGACTGCCATACAGACATGTTGTAGGTAGACTAGTAAATGCACTGGGCCTCTTTTCAGGAAACTAGCATGACAGGGAGGGGCCATTTCTCACAAAATATTTAACCCTTAGAGCAACACTCTCTAGCGCCAGCCAGGACAAAGGGACACTGAACCCATTGTGTCAGAATCCTGACTGTTTTTCTCCGAATTCTGGATTTTTAGACTCAGAATTTTGACCTAAAACTCATAAAATGAAATCGTAATAATAATAATAATAATAATAATAATACGTTTTATTTATAACGCACTTTTCATTTCTTACAAATCTCAAAGTGTGTGTCATAAGATCTTCCATACCACCATCAACACAAGCTGTTTGGGAGTGTAGCAAGTCTCTGCTGTCATCCACAAACAAGCTAGAGCACCTACGGTTTACCAAACACCACTGGGACAGTCAATGGAACAAGGTCATACACTGCATCCCAACACTTTTACTGCTAACTTTTAAATATTAAGTATTCATAAATAAAAACAGTGTATTGAGTTAACGCAGCAAATTAAAAAAAAAACATTTTCTCTGTAGGTAATGATGTTTTAATTATATTTGAGTTTATGAGTAAACATAGGTGATTACCTTATAATATGTGTGTTTTCATGGATACGTCGCGTGTGACGTCATGACGTACTCGCGTGCTTGACGTTCTCGAAAAAGTTCAGACCAATAAAGTATCAGCCTGGAATTTGTTTTATTTTTTTTTAATGTTATTTTCAAACTTGGATGTTTGACTGTATCACAATCACCTGCGCCTTACGTTGTCCCTTAACGTCAACGTACCGATATGCAAATAGCTACAGGCTTTAAAAGTAAGTCTTTAACACTCATTATTTTCCAAAGCTTGGCTGTCCCGCTTCTAATCGACAACCTTTCCTGGTAAGCGATCTTTCTTTATACTTTTACTCTTACGTGTAGCTTAGTGTATCAGCTATCTAACACACTAAGCTAGCTACCTAGCGGATAAAACTTTCTATTTAATGCGTTCATTTGGCGGTAACCACGTTAACGTGACGTGGGGGAAATTGATTTAAGACAGCTAAGAGAGGGAATTAACGTTAGCTTCCAGTAATAATAATTGATATGCATGTCTTTGGTGTCAGACAAACTACATATAGTGACAACATCAACAACAAATTTACTTTTATGTCGTAAAAAATACGTAGTTATGTCTCCAGTCAGAATATACAAACGTAGATAAAATAATACGATCATTTACTATAGTAACACTATTAATATTACACTGTGAAAATACTTAATACGTAGAATTTTACTTAAGTATCAGCAGATAACACTGGCACAGCCAGATAACACCCAAAATAGCAAAATTATATTTAATGTGCTAATGTGCACCCGACTCATTAAAAAGTATAGTATGCCCTTTTCAGGGAAACCCTCGTTGTGGAAGGCTGTTCACTATATCTCACTCTGCTGTAAGAAAAAAATGCACTCATCGCCTGATTGCAATGAATCTTGCAGTAAGGTGGGGCACTGGATCATTCGCGTCCAAGAAAAAGTTTGCTACATTTGTGGACTGCATTTGATTTAGTCTGAGAAATGGGACAGGCTACAGAGGATGCACCACCTGCATTGGGTCACAGACAAATAATGAATTGTGAAAGAGGAACCAAGACCGATTTGGCAACAATACAGCGCTGAAACCAATTACTAATATACAAAATACACAATAAATGTAAAGCTTCGAAGTTGAAGCTTCGAAGTTGAAAAAGAGAAACTAGACCCATGCTGTCGTTCCCGACAACAAGGGTAAGGGAAAAGTCCCCAATCCCCTGCATAGTATGAGAAACCTCCCTGAATGAACTCCTCAGAATAAAAGTTAAGTTTGAAACACAGTGTTTTTTGTGAAGAAAAAACTTGCCGTGAGTAAAATATGAATTTAAAGATTGAAATATGATATACAAATTGATCTCCTTGAGTCGATTCATATTCACCAAAGTTGGAAAAAAACAGACCAACAATTAGGAGGCTATGAATACAGTGTTTTTCATAAAATAGAGTGCCAAGAGCAGGCCACCATCAACCCTCCTACTGGATAAGCATATCATCCAGAGCAAACCTGTAGTTCATGCACACGGCTATGGAAACCCCCAAATGCCAATCTGTATATTATCTCCAAGAGGCTGACCCGAGGGACATCCTCAGCTGTCCAAAGTTTGTCCTGGAAGGCCGAGAGGGGCTGCAGCTTTGAGGAGACTCTCCGTATCTCCCTGATGCAAACTCGTGCCAGAGCAAAATGGAATGACAGCAGCCAGCCCCTTCTCCTCCACATCATGTTAAATTCTGTGTCTGACATATCAGTGGATATTGTTTTAGAAATATTAATAAATATATACTGTATATATACATACACACGCACCCCTTTCTCCAGAGGAGTGCCACAGTCTCCCTACTGCGGGCATGGTGTCACAACTCACTTGAAGCTTATTCATTTTGGCATACAAGATCACAAAATTGTGAGTCTGAGCATGTAAAATGAGCCTTTTTCATAGGGTCACTTGGCTGCTCCTTTGAGTAGAAAGGAGCCAGTTAAGGTGGTTCGGACACCTGATTAGGATGCCTCCAGGACACCTCCCTTTGGTTCTTTTCCAGGCATGTCCGACTGGGAGTAGAATCCAAGGTAGACCCAAAACTTGTGTTCGGTTATAGCATGGTTCTGGAAATGGCTCAGGGTCCACCCGAGGAGGAGCATGCTGCTGGCGATGGGAACGTCCGGAATGCCCTGATTTGCATGCTTGCTTTGGTGACAGTAACATGGTAACAGCGTGTCCACTGTTTAGGCTGGGGGCAAGAAGGGAAAAAAACAAAACTTGAAGGAATAACTTCCCATTAATGAATGAAGAATGCAGCCTTATGTATCTTTGCAATCCTTCATATTTGACTTAGTATTAGACTGGGCTTTCACTGGATTCTGATTAGACTGTTTACATTGCCTCTCATCAATATGAATCAGATAGGAATTTGAATATTAATGTAGTTCTAAATCAACAATCGACAAGTTATGCAAACACAACACAGGCCATTCTTTACACTCTGTCATTTATTGATATCCTAAAGTGGTTCCTAGAGTGTGAATTTAAAGATATCATCCGTGATCAGCATCTACACAATGTACAGTGTTGCAATTTAGTTTATTCGGCAAAAAAAGATACTGATGTTTCTATTTTAATTAAATTTTAGACATTGGTATTTTTCATTAGGCCTATAATGATTCTTTAAGCATTGTGTGTGTTTGTGTGTGTGTTATTTGACATTACAGCTGACACTTACCTGTATAAAACCCTTGAATAGACTTTGACCAAGCAAGTGATTAATTTGCTGCATTCAATGTTTTATTTCAACTTTTTTATTATTTAGTCATCTTCTATTTAATTTCATTTATCTTCAGGACAGGTTTGGCTTAAGGAAGTGCTATTACATCAACAGTGAAAACAATTAATCAATTTCCTATTAAACTTTCATCTAAACAATTAATTTAACACCTGAGTACACCCCACCAGGAGAAAAATAGTGAATATATGCAAAAAGTCGTCAGAGTAGACATACTTTCTATAAATCAAGATGACATTATTCATCTCCACTGTTTTGTTATTGCACATCAAATATTTTGTTAATTGTAAGCAATGCAATTTACAGTAACTCTACAGTAGACAGTTGCTTGAAGAGCTGGTGGTTGTGTTTGTGGTCGGGGTGGTGGCTGTAGCTGTGGTTATGGTGGTGGTGTCGACCGGGCCTACCACAAGCCCCAGTCCCAGTGACTCGTCAAGCATTTCCTTCAACTGGTTAATATGTGGAAATCAATCTCAATTTCTTCATGAGAGAAAGTGCTGAAAAGTAATGAGGAGTGCGAGGAAGAAGAAGCCAGTTCCTGCACTGACGCAGTCGCTGTTACCTGGAAACGAACACAAACACATATTTACTTGGGATATCAATGACACTGTAAAATCTATATTAGACTTAGAATAATGTGTTTCCAATTAATTAATGTATTAGTAATATTTTGTCCTTGAATATCCTTATAATCTGCTCCTCCTCATCGTGTTTATGGAAAGGTTTTAAAAACACATGTACTTTATACGGAGGTATCTGTCTAACTACAGTATTCCATTGATGCTCATACTCCATCAGTCCCTCCAGGGAATTGTGATGATTTTAACAATGAACGTAAATTTAACCAATGGGAAGCTTTTTTTTTACCAAAAAAGGCAGTCTTTTACATGGAGTATGAAACTGGAAGGGCAGCTTCATCGGATTATGAATCTGATCAGCGTTGCAGAATAGTACCTTCACAGGATGTGAAAAATAAACTGAAACATTTAGTGGCACTTTCGAATAGGATTACATGCATGTAATCTCAACAAAAGAAGATGCAACATTTCCCCACTCAGTTAGCCTCAGAAAGCTCAATTTTCACCTAAAAATTCTGAAACTTTGCACGGTGCCCCAATACTCTCTAGAAAAACCTAATTTGCCAACAACATTGCTCAAGAAAATGAAGGGAACACTGTGTTCCCTTAATTTCTTTGAGCATTTTTATATGCCATGTAAATACATAAATGGCATTTACAATGCTCAAAGAAATTAGAGGAACACTTTGTTCCCTTTATTTTTTTCAGTGGTGTATATGGTAATCATCTCAGCTGATTAAACACCCTGCTGGGCTCCCTGTCCGAGGATGTAGTAAAAAAAAAGTGCTCTGTAATGGCTCCAGATGGGGTTATATACAACTGATCCTTACAGATCATTTTGAGAGAGCAACAATCAGTCAGTAAATTCCAAGGCTTTCCTCCGACACATGAAATCTCATCGCTGATTAATAAAGTTATACTGTTTGATGGACGGGTTTGGCAAGCAGGCAGTAGTTTCTTGGATACTGTTTTTACATTTTGCAGCGGTTTCCGTACTTACCCGTGGTGGCTGTTGTTCCTATAGTAGTTGTCTCTGAAGGGGATGATGGGGTGGTTGTGGTAGTGGGGATGTTTGGAGAGCTGGCGGTCGTGAAAGTGGTGATGTTTGGAGAGCTGGTAGTCGTGGTAGTGTTGATGTTTGGAGAGCTGGCGGTCGTGAAAGTGGTGATGTTTGTAGAGCTGGTGGTCGTGGTAGTGGTGATGTTTGTAGAGCTGGTGGTTGTGGTAGTGGTGATGTTTGTAGAGCTGGTGGTTGTGGTAGTGGGGATGTTTGGAGAGCTGGTGGTTGTGGGGGTGGTGTTGCTTGGAGGGCTGGTTGTTGTGGTAGTGTTGATGTTTGGAGCGCTGGTGGATGTGTTTGTGGTGTTGTTTGAAGAGCTGGTGTTTGTGGTCAGGGTTGTGGCTGTTGCTGTGGTTGTGGTTGTGTTGGTGGTGTCATCCGTGCCTCCCACAAGCCCCAGTCCTAGTGAGTCAAGAGCTGACTGGGTCTGCATACTGATCCAACTCCTCACCAGTGTTTGGTTTTCATAGGACTGCAGATCATCCACGTTGTTGCCCAGAAGAGCTTGAACATCACTTACAGTCAGATTCTAGGGGAGGAGAGCAGAGAAATGTTGGTTCTCAAATGAGTACCAACATTTAAAGGAGATATTGTTAATGCTTACCATACACCTTTCTCTTTACCTGTTTTTCACCTGTCTCTTCACTGTTCGGACAAAGTTGAAAATGCCAAAAATCTTAGAAAATCTCTAAAACGATAACCCAAGGGGACATGATAAAATTGGATTTGCGTTCCAAACCTCACCTATGGGCACGAGCTCTGGGTAGCGACAGAAAGAATCAGACATCTTAAGGGTTAGGAGCTCAGACGATTGTTGCTTAAGAGAGAAACACATGCAATATCTTGCTTGGCCTGCTGACATTGAATGGACAAATGCTTGAAAGGACTATCAGGTGTGGTACTGACGGAGTTGCAAAGTTTGGTTTCTTTATACTGATAAAAACGGATATATATGGAGTTAAAGTCCTGCCAAAAGTCCGCACACAAACGAAACACGATTGCTGAGCAAAAAACGTGTGATCCGCGAGCAGAGTGTGATTTGCGTGCAATTGCGACCATTTAATTGGGTGGCTCATAGAAATATATGGTCCAAATCATCGTGCCTACAGTCGTCCACAGTCAGGTCCAGTTTGGTAAACTTTTGAACCGAGTCACAGCGACTCCAGCTGTTGTAACGGGTGAACTACAAAGGACCTGTGTGTGTACAAAACTGAAGATGCTCGTGTACAAATAGCTATTCTCTCATGCGGTAAATTTGTGCCAAATGTCACGTGTTTGTGCCAAAAGTCAGGCGTTTGGGCCAAAAGTAACGTGTGTTTTTTCGTTTCGTGCAGTTGTAGGATAGATTTTCTTATACTTGTAAATGCACATTTGTATTTGTAACTTGTAAAAGATGCTGCAGTTGTCCGTAGCACGTTTTGCGTTTGCAAAACAGAAAATCATCATCATGTTTTTCCTTTGCAAATCACATAAAGTTTGCTCTCGGTTCACACTGTCTTTGCTTGCAAATTACACTCTGCTCGCGGATCACACCCTCTTTGCTCACGAATTGTGTCGCGTTTGTGTGCAGACTTTTGGCAAGAATTTAACTCCATAGCAATAATTCTGCTCCCATAACAACCATGGCACAGAGAGAAGACTGTGGGTATTGTCCATCTGTTACGTTGGTGGCATACTCATCGTGGTCTTAAAGGTAGGTAATAACATTTTGTCCCAATACAATGAAAACCAAAACCTGCATCATCTCTGCCCTCTCGTGAACAACAAATATTAGGGCTGGATGTAAAAAGCTTGCGATCAGGATTTGGACGTTTATGTAACACAATTCTGAAGCATTCTAATTCATAACATAAACTGCAGCAAAACTCACTATCTTAGCTTCAGCTTATGTTGCTCTGAACCAGGCCTGGACCTTTTAGAGGCCTTATGGGTTTGTGTATTCGTGATGTGGGCATCATGGGAGTTGTAGTTTGTTGATATGAACGTATCCATTTTTGTTGTTAATTGGAACCCCTCAGTAGTATGGTAAAAAATATAAAGCGATCAGTCTGTGCCTCAGAGTTGGTCCGAACATCAGCACCGGAATATTACACACTTAGGCAAGCTAAGCCTCAGCTAAGCGTTAACATGGCAGTTACTGGGTCCTTACTACTATTTGGGGGCTGAGAGGTCAGAGAGGTAATGTCACGTAGCACAGGTAGAAACAATAGTGGTAGTTTCTTATAACTCCTAAACTCCTTTTTCAGGTCACGACTATCTTTTCTTAGTCTACCGCTTGATTTCGGCATTGTTTCGCAAATGCTGCTCAACTCTCTCTTTCTCTATGGAGAATATGTGCAAGTTGATTTTCAACGGGGGTTTATACTTTAGTTTCCACATACATCTCTCTGGGATACACATGGAAAGTGCATGGCACTTTTTAATTGTGGTCTCAATTCTAAGCAAAAAAATCAGCTACACTTCTCCCTCCCCAGAATATGTATATGTAAATGTGTATATATATATACACCCACAAAAAAAATACTGACCAGTACAACATTCTCGTCCAAACCGATGAAGGTAGATAAGTCCATGTTGACATCGGAGGAAATCAATGTTTGGATATAGTTTAAATTGGCACCAGCTGCATTGAAAGAGAAGAAATAAGCAATGAGTTTGCCGCCATCTGTTCAATTATGTATTTCTACTTGCACTATAAATGTGTTTTCCTACAAACGAATGTTTGCATTAGCTGGTAGGAGGTGATGGAGACAGTTCCAGAGCGTTGCGTAGGGTCAAATGCTTGTCTGGCGATGTTGAACAGCACTCGCTTCTTCTCCCTAGTGCAGCTGGATATGTCCAGGGCATTGGCTTTGCTGCAGGAGGTTAGTAATATAATAATGATTTAGTTTACATTAATATGTATCAGATAATCTTAATTACATTTTGCCTGCTACAGGAAGAAGTATTGTTTTGAAATGTTCATGATAGCTCTAATTTTCTATTGCAGTATGTAATGGGCACAAGAAACCACACATGCCAACACTTACGCCAAAATGGGTATTTTCTTAATCTTGATAGCTATAAGGGGGTGTATTTTATTTTAATCACTTAATAAAATAGACTAGCAAACAGAGAATAAAATATCTCCCTATGGGACTAAACACCTAATATAAAATAAGTGTTTACTATTGACCATTATTAATGTTTTTATTATTTGGCTTTCGTTAGCATGTAAAGCAGCTAGCTATTGTTCGCAATAAGCCCCAACCAAATAATGTCTCTTATATTACAAAATAACTAAATACAATTTTTAAATATCTTTGTTTAAAGGAACCTCATCATTTGTCAGGGTAATTGACGTAGTCGAAGCTTACCACAACTTTTAGCCCTACACTTTTGAAATTTCGCTAATGTTGCGTCACACCAAATGCAATACAAATGTTCACACAGTAGGATCACTATCACATTAAAATCAATGTAATGCTGTGTTTACTTCAAAATCTGTGCCGTTTGCATCAAGCTGCTTTCATCAGTGCAAAATATTTCTACTTGAAAGAAGGACGTAAGACGCCATGACACATGAGCCTCAGCAATCAGTGAATCTTAAAAGCTGAATCGCCCTGGGACATTGATGGGGAAGTGAAGAAAACTTGTCAGAACTTTAAGTGGTGCCTGCCTCCCAAAACTGTTCTTCAACTGTTCTTCAGATATGTCGAAGTTTAGTTCTCAGGTATATCTGTGTCCACAAACTAGGCCTATGCCATTGTTCCTGACAGCAAGGGTAAATCCCCGAAGATTCCCTAATCCCCCTGGGTTGTACAAGCAATCCCCCTGATGAACTCCTCAAATTAAATGTGACTCATTAATAAGCTCAAACAGCCCATACAGTCTCAACCTAACTATATTTATAAAGTCAGCAATATGCTCTAAGATCAGATCCCAAAAAGTTCCCTCTAATAAGTAAAATATGAACTATTATAGTGAAATTATATATTTACAAGATAGATCTCCTTGTTTAGATTAATATGTATGTATGTAATACAAGATAATAAATTATAAGTGAATTTTGACCAAATCGGACTAACGGTTGAGAAATGATGGGCAGTCCAAAATCAATCCAGTTTTGCCTCTCGGTCTGTGATGTTTAAAATTTGAAAATGATCCATTAAATAGTTTTTGAGTTATTGCTGAGTTACAAAGGATTTGCAGCGGCAGCAATGACGATTCCATAATATCCCAGACTGAAGTTCTGTTTACTGGCGTTTCAAGGGCAAAAGGAAAGTAGCGTAGACCGATTATATCAGTCAAAGTAAATAAACATAATAAAATGTTTAAGTTATCAATTTGGACATTAGGTTGTTTTGGGTTCCTATACTCAGTACTTTGGTGAATCCATTACTCAATTCTTCATTTTAATGAAAAAATTATTAAGTTAAATGCATTGACTTATAAATAGGAGACAAAATTACAGTAATGGTTCTGATATATTAATGGTTCTGCTGAAATACAAACTTTTGCACACGAACAAACTTTGAGTTGATGATTTTGATAATGCATGATAATATCTGTTTTGTACCGAGTTTATTTTGTTACACAGTTTCAAGAGCATTTAACTGATGTAGTGTAATTCTATCCAGAGTAGATCCAGTTGCAACTGGCAGCTTCGTGTAAGAAGCTTTAAATACAATGAAGTATTCCTGAGATTTGCATTAAAAAATTATACTGTGAAAATATTTTTCATTTGACGAACTACCAAAGGGATGTATTGTTTTACTTTTATTATTCCAGTTTTGATGGACATACACTCATTTGGGAACAATGGGACTGAACAAAAAAACAATCACATTAGTGTTAAATAATGTTTTGAAGTCTAGAGAGCAACTGAAAACATCGTGTCACCTTATTCCTTGATTTCACCTGTATTTTTCGGTCTTTGTTACTGTGGTACCAATATAGGGATCGGTAACATATGAGTAAAGAAGCGCAAATAGATGTTTTGAGTGGCATGAAAATTTGCATTGTGTATGCAGCAAAAGACAAATAAAATTGACTTGATTCAGATGTCATGATACGAGTCTAATGATCCTCCAAACACACACACAAACCACTTTGAAGTCTTACCCGAGGCTTTCTGAGGAAATGTTCTCCAAAACTCCGGCATCCAGGGGGCAAAGGTTGACCCCCCCAATGGTGTTGATCTCAGCACTGCCCAGTTTGTTCCCGGCAATAGTCAGATACTTTGAGATGATGGCTTTAGCCTGGACGCAACAAAACAGGAATTCAGGAGAGCACAAACACATACATGCCCACATCGTCAACACTTGTTTCTATGTTTGCTGACCAGACTCGAGTCCCAGGTCCCGTCTGACGGTTTGAACAAAGCTGCAAGTGTGTCAATCTCAGTGATGGTCCACATGTTGATGTCAATAGTGGAGGCCACCCGTGACGCTGGACCTAAAAGCTGGACTTGTTGGTCTGGGATGGTGGAGTGGGCAGCATAAGCCTGTAAAGATGCGAGAATGGGAAAGATTGTTTCATCACCAAGCTGAGAATCAGAATCAGTTTTAACAGAAAGTGGACACTGGTAGTGCAAAGGTGATGGAGCGGAAACACAGCTGATAGTAGCTGGGTCAACACAAATAAAAATACTGTTGAATTCCTATATTTTTATTAATCAAATGGTAAATGGATGCATACATTAGATACCCGATGAATGCCTAAAAATGATTAGCCAACCAAAGCCGTCATTTCTTGTTCAGCACACTGATATTTATCTCCCCTCTTGTGCTATTTATTTTGAGAGAGCTATTTATCCTGTTCCTGTGATCAGATGTGTGTGATTATCCCATGTTGTAATAAGAATATGTTTACTTTAAACCCTATCAGTGTTTGGTGTCTTCAATTTACTGACACTGTTGGTGTCACGATCCTTGTCACATTTTACAAAGCTGTTCTTATGAGCTTATGATACTATACTAGTGCCCATGTAATTGAACAGAGCTGTATGACTTCACTGCTGCCCAAGGCAAATTTCCCTTTGTGGACAATAACATTTATGTTCATATTTTTATCTTTATCTTAACTTCCATTACTGTAATAAAGGTTACGACAACAATGGATATATAGACCTTGACATACAGCTTCCACCATTACCATCTATTATTCTGTTTTTTCTAATATGGCAAGGCAGGACCTACCTTCAGGGCGTCCAGGGATAATAACTGCATACGTTCTTGGTGACTTTGATGTCTTTGTAACATGTGATAGTGGGGGAAATCAACTGCCTTGGCAGAGGTGTGCACTTTGAATGCCCTTCTAGTCGTAAAGATGGGGGTAGAAGAGTCCTGACTTTATCTCTTTTTTTCGATCCACTGCAAAATTTGATGAGTTGATCCTACCAAATTTATCAGTCAGACATCCAGTAGTTTATACTTAATAGATGAAAAAAAAAAAAAAAGCCAACACCCCTATATCGTCGTTGATTGATGTTTATAAAGCTTCCTGGATCCACTCCTTTATAAGGATCCCGTTCAAAATATAGCGGGTTCATGCCTGTCACATGCCAAACCCCCCACCAAGAGTCAAGACAATCTGCCTAGTAGTATCTGTGCAGTCTTAATAAAATTTGGACAAACCAATCCAAGTGAAAACATTAACTACTACACTGCTGACAAGCTTTGTTAGAAATTCATCCTTACTGGTTCCTACCTCTCTTAGCTTTTCGAGGACGATGGCGAGAAACTCCAACTGGTCCACCTTCTCAATGATGGCAGCCAGGTTGTCATTAACAGTGGCAACACTGAGGCAGCTGTTGAACTGGTTGATATCACTATAGTCAAAAGGGAACACCTCATCGCGGATCGTCACCCGGGTGATGTTTCCTGCAGTACACTCTAAAACATAGTTAAAAAAAAGTTAAAATAACACATTAATGAAGAAGCCGAGCGGGTAACAGTAGACTCACCTGTGGATCGCTTTGTCTTCCTTTTAATGGACTTTTTTATTTGTTCCTTCAGCTTCCTTCTCTTCTGTTTGTCCAATCCGTTACTCTTGATAACTTGCAGGAAATACTTCAAGAAATTCCTCTTGGTTTTCTAATCAAAAGAATAAATCCGACTTAGATGTTTTTGTACAAACATCATGATCGATGTTAATCCAGAACCAGTCCTGAGACTAAATGCCAAAGAGAGAAGGGAATTCACGTTTAACTTACTTTGTCAAAGTTATCGTAAAAGTTTGAAGACAAATAAAGAGGTAGCCGGTCAAGGTCAATCAGCGTCTCCTCACCCCATGTTGATGGAGGTCTGGACATTAAAAAATAAAGACTGTATCATACTGAAATTAAAATAATCCATTTATCCAATTTCTGTTTTTTACTGTCCACTCATCCATCTATCCATTCAATTTCTGTTGGATGACAGGCTGTCATTTCATTACTCCGCAACACACAAACAACCATTCAAACATCAGGGTAATTTAGAGTAATCAAGTCACCTTCATCAATAAGCTATAATATTATAACCACAAGCTTTTCAGAACAAGTTTGATTATTTCGTTGCAAAGGCACATGTGAGGAGGTTGAATATATTAGTGAATATTTTGTTCTGAAGTTGATGTGTTGGGAAGAGGAAAATTGGGGAAGTCTAAGTACCTTACTGACTATGACAAGGACAAAATTGTGATTGTTCCTGGTCTTCACTGGTTAGTACTTACCTTCCAAAGTGGTCTGAGGATAGAAAATCTGATCTGTGTACATTGGGTGTTTTTGAGGAAGTCAGAGTAACCAAGAGTCAGTAAGTCAGTAAATTAGAAAAAAGATAGCATGTATGACAGAATTATTTTTGTTCACCAGATAATTCTATTGTTATATCTAACGGTCAAACGGACCCCGACTGTTTCATTGTATGAACCTGGAGTTTTATAATGACAAACCTTAGTGGTCAGTGTGCCTGAATGTGAAGCACTTGGAATATTGCCACGGTTACATATTGAGCTCAAAGAGCAAAATCTAATTAGGACTTCTTTTTTTGCATGCAATTTTTGTAATCACAGTCTTTAGATAAATAGAAAGATTGATAGATTTTAGATTTTAGGTATATATACAAAATCAGATTTTCTTTTTTTCTTTTTTTTACCAAAAATGTGTAGACTGAAGCTACAACTTATGCCTACCCTTTTTTACATTTCAGAGTCTGCTTTACTTGTTCTCCTAAACAGGTAACCCAGAGGGAACACAACAAACACAAGGAGAATATCCACAGTGTATGTGTTGCTTCTGTTGACGTACCCATATGGTGTACTTCCGTTCAGCAGTAGAGCTTCAGCAGCAGCCGCTTGTGAATCGGTAAGATCTGGGCAGTTCTTGAGTTTTTCCAAGATGGACGGGTGACTGTTTTCAATGTAGGAACCGTCAAGGGTGCAGCACATGTTTCCCAACACCATTATATTATCCTCAGTCAGACTCGTGCTTGTTATGCCCTTTGAAATTAAAATGAGTAAGTCAATCTGATACTATTACTTGTAATCAGATATAACTCACCCTCAATCAATAACATAAAAGAAAAAGTAGAAAAATAAAAGTATTCAGAGAAATCTAGTCTGAAAAGTGATTTTCATAGCTACATCTCAAATTTCAATTAGTCATGTCTTCACTGTGGATTTCTGGACAAATAGCTGAACTCTGACCGTTGGTCCCAACCATATGTCTGATTATTTCCAAATCGGCTCTATCTAAATCTGGACAAGGCGATTTATCTTGTAAATAATTTATTTCACCTTAATAGTTCATATTTTGCTAATTAGGGGAAGCTTTATGTGGAAAACATAATTTCTCCTCCGTAACTTCCAAACCAAAAGTCCAATTGTGTCAAAAAGTTGCTTCTATTGGTCTACACAAGGAAATCTGTCTTGTTTTATTAATGAGCTCATTAAAAATCAGTCATTATGGGATCTTATCTTTGAGCATATTTTTGACTTCCTAGAAATAGTTAGGTTGAGTCAATATGGAATCTTTGAGATTATTAATGAGTCACATTAAATTTGAGAAGTTCAATCAGGAGGATTGCTTATACAACACAGGGGATCGGAGGCTTTTCGGGGATATACCCTCACTGTCTGGGACGACAATATAGGCCTAGTACTATTATTACAAATTAAAGGGGACTGGATGGTTGAAAGACCTATGAACAGATGCACGCTTTGTTGGTTGTATGCAGACTCACCAAGCAGGCCCTGGCATTATCAAACAGAACAGCCGATTTGTAGCTGAGGGCAGAGGAGAAGATTGAGAAGTCTGCATCTGCCAGCTGTTCAAAGTAGGATCTGCAGCTGGCCTGTGGCACCAGAGAGTAACTGCAGAGACACATGAACCAGAACGTGATCCAGCTTGTACAGTTAAACCTCTTTGGCTATAAGTAAAGATGATAAGAGGGGGGGGCAAACAAAAAATTGTAGTATGATAGCAATAAAGGGTAGAAACAGCAAATTTGAAAAAAAAAATTCCATTTCTCACACACATGTATATCTAGATATGTGTTACAAACCCGCATTCATATTCAGATATTTACCTACAAATTCATATATTCTTTGGGGGTTTTTTAACCAAAAAGGTGTAGGCCGAAGCTACAATTTACTATGCCTACCCTTTTTACATTTCAGATTCTGCTTAATTGTTAAACTGTTGTTAAATTGTTAAAATTGTTAAAATTGCTAAACTAACAACTTGTTGTTTTACAGAGCGTTCTAAACATTTTTGCAATCAGAGACAGATCACTTTATGTTAGTTAGCAAAGACAATCTACCTTCGCAATTATAATAATAATAATAATAATAATAATACATTTTATTTACAAACCACTTTACATTTGGATCAAATCTCAAAGTGCTACAAGGTAAAAGCAGATAAAAGCATCAACAAAAAAATATAAAAAAAGTAACAATGTTAATTAAAAGTGGTTCTGCTAAAAAAGAAAGTTTTGAGTCCTTTTTTAAAAGTGTCAGTCGTCTGTGGAGCCCTCAGATGGTCAGGGAGGGCATTCCAGAGACCACAGGTAAGGGGTTGCATTGCTATGGATGCACTGTTGAGTGAAGATGGAGATCTTATATTCAATCCTGGTGGAGATGGGAAGCCAGTGAAGTGAATGAAGAACGGGGGTGATGTGTTCTTGTTTACGCTCTCTCAACAGGGTCCTTGCAGCACTGTTTGGAACTTACTGGACTCTGTTATTATGACATATTTTAAACTTTAAAGAATAATAAACTCACTCGTAGTACAGCAGAATATCTGGAGGATATAGGTCGAAGCTCGTGGCATCTGTTTCGACTTTAATGTAGTTGTACATGCAGGTCAGCTGTCGGTGAGATGAGAAAAACATTCAGCAACATTCAGCATAATGCCATGTCGAAACACACATACACACACATGCCCACACACACCCACTGCACCACTCTTACCTGAGACTGTACCAGTACGACCTTGTTCTTGCGTTTCCTCCGAGAGACTTTGATCAGCTTCTTGATGTGTGACTTTGAAAAGGTCCTCACTCCAGTGCATGAGAACCCTTGCAGCACTGTGGATGACAAACTGCACACACACACACACACACACACACACACACACACACATCTTTAATAGGATGCTTACCTGTTCTGATCAAGGCCTGTACATTTGAAAAATTAAGCTTAAATCCCAGAAATGTACCATCTCTGCCCTTTGGCTGAGCTGAACATGACATTTTCTAATGAGCTACTTTGTGTAAACCCTTGTTTTTTTGAAAGCAGCTTCCAAACGTACTTGTTCGGGCCTCCAAGCGCTGCGGTTGACGATTCCGATGCTACTAAGGCGAAAAATAGCTCAGCCTAAAAGAAATTGAGTGTGATTATTAACTGTTAAGAAGTTGTGGTCTGTAATATAAGTGTGTTTGAGTGTTCCATCCTTCTACCTGATCTGGTCTCCATTTCTTCTGGTTCAGCTTGGTGATAACAGTGGTGCTATTGGAGGAGCCCAGCAGCAGAGCACGAGGGATCTCAGCAGCTAATTCATCTGGTACGTTGTTTATTATGATTTCACTGCTGCTGTTCACTGATATGATCTACGAGAAGATGCAGGGCTTCCAGTTAAAAGTGTGCAACTCCACACACATCTGTAATTAGCCCTTTTACTGGCTTCCTATCAACCATGTGATTTTGTTCTCATCTTGGTCTTTAATAAATCATACATTACAAATGATCTCCCAATTCTGTGTTACAAATCTTTAGTCATTCTAACTCATTAGCAAAGGTTTCAACGCATCGTGAGAAATTATATTAGGTATTTTAGTAAAGAAAGAAAAAGGATGACCATAGTTAAAATCAGAGGTTTTGACAGATTATCATAGATTGGTACATTATATCCAGGACGATGTTTTCAAACTATCAAAATTAATTTTAATGGCAGCACATCATGACATCTGCTGTCTTCCATGGCTTCTGGGTCACAATGGATGCTATAAATATGAATAAAGTACGCAAAATTCAATAAATGTTGCAATTATTCAGTTTACTTGCATAGAGCACAGGATAGAACTATCCACCTTTTTTTATGGTAATTAGATATGGATGTATCTAATACAATATTTTTTTGATGTACAAATGTTGAAAAAAAAGTTTGACTGAAGGTAAGTAGGATGGTTCACCTCTAACCGCACCTTTCAAAGTGAGTCATGAACCTATGCCACCTGACATTGGACCACAGAGACGGGTTCACTAGAAGACTCATCAGTTCATCACAGGCCGAAGAACATTGAGACAAATTAACATTCATACTCACAGTCACAATTTAGAAATCAACTAAATTGTATGTTTTTGGTCTGTGGTAGGAAACCGGAGCACCTTGCAAAAAAAAGCAGGATCAATTCCAAATCCAAATTACATTTCCTCCCTGGTTTCCAGCATCCCGGCACTTCCTCCCACAGTCCAAAAACATCAAATATAGGTGAATTGGTGACTCTAAATTGCGTTGTCACACGATAACAATTGCGTTGTTATCGTGTGTCAGCCCTGTGATGTACTGCTGACTTGCAAAGAGCGTACTCACCCAATGCCAGCTGGGATGGGCTTGAGCCCCCCAGCAACCCCGTATAATAGAAAATGAATGTATGTATATACTTATGAATGTACGTACTTTTTCCATAATTTTATATTTTCATCAGAATCCAATGAAAGGAATTTGTCATACCCGAGTAACAAAGATCTGTTGAACGATTGCTGGAGCGTTCAGCAGGTGTGCCAGAAGTTTAGGATTTTGGGATGCAGTAATGAGCTCGGAGCCACCGATGCCGCTAAATGTTGATGATGGAACGCCCACAATAAGAGAGCCCAGTGACAACAACGCTGAAGAGTTGTTGATCTAGTGGAATGGAAATGGATGGAAGCAGCACAAAGATGAGCCAGACAATAAAATCTTAAAATTCAACAAAGCATATGTTGATTGACTGACAGGAGTTACCTCTATCAGCCCTGAGGACATCATGGACAGGATGATGGCATTTGCCTGACCTTGATTCCAGCCATTCACTCCACTGAGAGTGCTGAGCGCAGCGAACAGGTCCTCAGGCTTCATATTTGTGATCTGCCCCAAGGATATGCTGGTGCTCTCATTGCCGAGTGCAGCAATGGCCATTGAATCAATGTTGTCACCAAGGTTATTAGCCAAAGCTGCAGAAATCTGTAGAGAAAAAAGGTTTTAAGTTGCATTAATTTTTACAAAATAGAGCGATGTTGGGTGATCACTTGAACTGGCCCCAGCAAAGACGCAAAGCTGCAAAGTACTTTAGTTATGTTTTACACATGTCTGTTCATGTATTCCCTTCAAAATGACACTGGTATGCTGGTATGCAATTTTTACGATCAGCCATAAAATTATAAACACCAAGGATTTTGCTGGATATTATGTTGGTCCACCATTTTGCCACAAAAACAGTTCTGCGATGCACTGTGTATTCTGACCTCTCTCTACGTGAACTTTGTTCTATTAGTTTTACAGTGGCTCTTCTGTTGGAACAGACACAGGCTACCATTGCTCCCTACATGCATGAGTCATGGTCAGCCATGACATGGTGTCCGGTCGCTGAATTGCCGTGCTTTGACCACTATATAACTAACCGCTGCAGAGCAGGAACACCTATCAAGTCCTACATTTTGGATATGATCTTACCCAGTTGTCTAGCATTATCATTTGGTCCTGGTAAAAGTCGCTCAGGTTCTTACACTTCGCCATTTTTCTGACTTCAAACAGATAAACCTTTAGGACAAAATGTATCTCACCCAGTAACTGCCATGGTAACTGTCGGTGGTAATAAAGTTCTGCCTGATCAGTGTGTGTCTCAATAGGAAAGTGTGGTGTTTCTGTGTGCTTAGCACCTGTGGGTCCAGGTCTGGGCAGACAGTTTTTATGTCTTGTAAAACAAGAATAGTTTCTTCTGCAGTAAGCTGGCTGAATGCTGGACCAGGAGCAACACACCGACACAAAAGGGGAAGACTGCAAAGAGAGTTGAGAATCAGTTAAAGAAAGTGGTGGTAGAAATATTCAGATCCATTATTGATATTTATGGTTCAGCGACTTTTGACTATTTCATATACTGCTGTGTGACCTAATTTTTGGCCTGGAAGATTCACTCCTTTAGACATGCCCTGTCACATCTTCTGTTCCGCCACCTACCTTATAAAGAAGATGTCAGCACCGTAACTTCACCAAACCAGAGATTTTTCCTCAAGCGCCATTTTGGGGTATGAGGTAGGCAAAGGTGAGTCGTAGCACATGCATGGAAAATATGTTATGAATATTATATGAATATAGCTACACTCACTGGTCATTTATGCCATTACCCAACGACATAACTGCGTGGGCGATGCAGTTTTAGCAGAGTAAACTGTCTGATTAATTGTTTCAATTTACCCCAAGTGGAGAGAAAAAAGTTTATTTAGGAAGGAAGAGCGCATTCTCGACCCATAAAGGAATATTTCATCCTTTTAATGATTCTCGCTGAGATACAGTGGATCGTATATGTAAAGTTGCATAAAATTTAAATTCTAAAATACATATACCTCAAATTTGTATTCCAGTCAAACACATTTTGCAGGGTTAGACTCACAGTAATGGGTTAAAGTTGCTGTCCTGAACATAAACAAGCTCAGTGTAGTAGTTGGTGAGGTTGAGAGGTAAGACAGAGTGGTTTAGGAGCGCGATGTTCAGAAGATTCACTGTAAACACCTGTATAACCTGCAGAGAGGGCAGTTATAGAAGGTGGTCAAAATGTCATTAATCAATCTATCTTCAGAGTCAATCACAGTCCCAAAATGAGGTTCAATACCTCTGAAGATCCAAACATCTGAAGGTCCTCCAGAGTGAGGAAAGGCATGAAGGGACCAATGTACTCCGCAAACCATGCTGTAGAGTTAAGTTCTGCGTAGTTGGGATCGTAACACCTTGGCACAGTGGCTACAATTAGAGTTGAGTAGTTTTCCAAAGGACAGGCAGAAGGGTAAAGAGAGAAGGAGGCAAGAATAAGGAATTAATTATATTGTTGACATGTGCTATCCCAGCAGTTTTAATAGCAAACGTAATGCTACTGATTTTTACTCATATCACATCCTTCCATCCTAAAAGGTACAGTGTGTGAAATATGGGGGTATTCCTCTGAATAAATAGTCTGTAATACTCATAACCTGTATATTCGTGTATCTTCTTTGTTTTTCAACTGCTCCCTGTCTCATGACCCCCCTTGGAAATAATTATTTGATAGCTTCTTATCCTGTTCCTATGATCAGGTTTGTGTTCTCCTATATTGTAATTATAATATATCTTCCTTTAAGCCTATCAGTGTTTTGTGTATTCAATCGTGTCCAGGGTGCTTTACAGCAAAGTCTTCCACAACAGCCCACTCAGCCATCCATCGCTTGTTAAGTTGAAGATAGTATGGATTCAGGATTTCTTTAATTTTTTTTAATAATCCTACTAGGGCCCTAGTAGGATTTGTAAATTCCCAGGGGGTTCTCTTGGTTCCACCTAGTTGTGGAAGTTGTTCTGTCAACTGATGTGTCATCAATAAACAGTATTCACACTCAAATAAAATCTTACAAACAAATGAAAGTATGACAGTATTTCACATAGTAAACAAATCTAACGAGAAATGATTTATATGACAAAAAATGGGGCCTTACAAAAAAGAAGTGTAACTCAAGTTCATTTTTTGAGCATACTTAATTAAAGTGGAAGTTTAATTTTAAAGTACACTTTATGTTGTAAGTATATTAATATCAATGCATTAAAAGTGTACTTTCAATTGTACTATTATAATATATTTGGCTTCTTTCAGTTCAAAAAAACCTGCTGATCTTCTGACTGGGACACGTACTTGTAAAGTGAACTCCTATGGGTTTTTTTATATGTAGCATACATTGAGGTGTACTATTAATTCTACTACTACTGCAAGTTAACTTTCAGAATAAGGTGGTAATTATTATTATTATTATTAAGTATATCTCAGTCTAAAGATTAAGTACAAGTATATTACAAATAATTTGAACTTTTCAGTATACTTGTTAGTATAAGGGAAGTATCCTTAAATGTAATTGTATTATGTATATATATATGGTAAGTAAATAACATGCTTACTGCAAACATATTTAAAATAAGTAAAGGAATAGCACACTTGAATACATTTATTTTTTGTAAGGGTTAATGAGCACATTCACAACTTCTTAAAGCTTTTTTTATGGTTGCTGATTGACTGAAACATCTTGTTACTCTGTTTCCACTGACTGTGAGCCGCATCATGAGAGTATGTTCATTAAGACATATTAGTAAGTTTAAAGGGTTAAATTCCAGGATTTGTTTCTTTAAGGGTCGTAAAAGTTTACAAATCTTGCAGAGAAGAAGAAGGAAGTCTAACTTAGGTTTGTGATTCTAGAGACTGACCTGAGGAGAGGTAGGCCCTGATGGTGCTGAACACATCTCGTCTAATGAAGTCTGCATATGTGTAGTTGTATTGATCAAGGACTGAAACGCTGAAAAGCAAAAGGAAGTAGGAATGACATAATGTACATAAAGGGTTTATATCTATCTCAGAGAGAGCAGACTGTCAGCATACATACAGCTTTTGGAAGGCCAGGCAGGAAGCGTTGTACGTGTTTGTGGGGCTGATCAGACTCTTGTTGAGGAAGACCAAGTAGCTTCGGAGGCTTCGGTCAAACCATACATTAATATCTGACCTATTGGTGCTACTCAGAACCACGGGCCAGACGCAAGACAGCGTGGGTCTCTGCACCACCTCTGGGAGGGACTCCTGTTTTCAGTATAAACACTCTTCATCATCTTATTTCAACATCAGTGCGTAAGTGGCTATTTGTGGTGTTTGTGTGTGGGACTTACAGTCTCCAGGAAGAGCTGCGCTTCTATATAGTTCTCGTAGATCACACAGAGCTCTGAATCATTGGTGACGACATCACGGCGACGCAGGAAATTCCCGAGATCCGATGCCGTCATGGAGTTCACCAGCTGGAAAAGGAGCAATAAACATTAAATGAGACCTCCTCTTCACTCTCCTTCAACTCAACCACTAACCTCCCTCTAATCTTCAAACCTGAGGACGCCTGTCCGGAGGTATGATGGACAAGAAGGTCGTCAAGTTGGGGAACTCGAACGCCATGAAGGTGTTCTCTAAGAAAGTGTAGAAACTCTGGCTGTGTTCGTTTCCATAGCACTGAAGAGGTGCAGGTCCTAGATTGAGGGATAGGAAGTTTTACACTATTACAGAAGTAGTGTTGTAAAGCTTCCACTTTCTTCACATTATTTTTTATTATTTTATATAAGAATAATTCATTATTTTATTTTATTACATAATGCCACCTTACGAGTTATCCATTATATTCAGGAAGCTGTCCTTACCTCTGAGAGACTGGACGATGTTGTTGAAGATTTCTCTCTGTGTGACATCAGTGAGTGAGGAAATTGTTGAATTCAGGATTTTGACTCTAAATGAAAAATAATAGGGATATAGATCGTTTTTATTTCTGCTATATGCCAGGTTTATTGACATTTACATAGAATCCCATCCAAAAAACTTGATATGTATCCATCCTTTTCCATTTATCCATTGCAGGGTTCTGGGGTTCATTGCAGACTGGCAGATATCGACATTTGGATCGTGGTAGGGTAAAGTCTGGACAGGTCACCAGTTCATCACTGACACACAGAGAGACATCTATGGGCAACTTTGCTCACATTACCATACTCGAGAGATTCAAGATTCATAATCTTTTTTAAATTGAGCCCGTGCCATCTTCTAAAACAAAAATCTTCTTTTTGTTCTTTCAGTTGTTCCCTTTAGGGGTCGCCACAGCCTCTCAACTGTTTCCATCTCTCTCTGCCCTGTCCTCTGCATCTTCCTCCTTCAAACCCACAAAATGCATGTCATCTCTTACCGCATCCAGAGACCTCCTCTTTGGTCATCCCCTTTCTTTCCTTTCTAACAACTCCACGTCTAGCATCATTCGACATCTCAATTTGGCCTCTCCTACTTGTGTCCAAGATTTCTGACTCAGGCTGTCCCTCTCATGTTTTCAATTCTATACCTGTCCATTCTCATCACTAAAAGAACATCTGAACATTTTCAACTCTGCCACCGCCATACTGCTGCTCACTAACTTTCCCCTCTTTTCTTAACCTAGCTTCCACTACTCTTTCCCAGATCTTCATTGTGTGGCTCATCAACTTAATACCCCTGTAGTTGTTCCAGCTCTGAATGTCATTTTTGAACCAAAAAAAAATATTTTCCAGAATTGCAGTCAAATTAATTGTTAATTCAGAGCCATTCGCTCTTACCCCCGCTGCTTGATATTGCAGTTTCTTCCTGCCAGTAATCTGAAGAACGGTGGGACATGGTTCTCTGACATGTTAGACAGCAGAGGCGGCAGTCGGTCGTTGAGCCACACCAACACAGCTGAATCAATCAGTGAATGATCTGTGAAGTTTCCTCGATCAAACACGACTTCCAGCATGGCTGTCCTCACGCTTGAACTGATCATGTTTGGAGAACCCTGCAACAAATCAGGAATAAAGGAGGAAAAAGAAACACAGAGACAACAATTTGAAAGTAAGACATGAAGATTAATGCAGTCAACTATTTCCTCTGAGCTCGATAATAAAACAGGTTCCTTGTGTCAATTCATACTAGCTAAATTTGGACATAATTGGACTAAAGGTCGGTGTGTTACGGACAAGAAACTGTGCTTTCCGCAAAAGGCTAAGTGAAATATGAATTATGAGCGTGAAATCATATACAGCACAGATCTCCTTGTGTAGATTTATATGAGCCACTTTGAACTAAATCAGAAAAAAAAACTCCCTCTCATGAGTTAATAATGGCCAAAAGACGTTTTTTTGATCAAGCTCCCCCTTGTGGTAGATATATACAACTAATATTTCCCAACATTAAACCAGTTCTTCCTTTCATGATCTATGATTTAGTTTCTGAGTTAGCATGGAGTATCTGTTATAGATGCGATGCTGCAATGATGACCATTCCATAATATCCCTGACTTTTGAAAGATATGAAAATTTAGTTTAGATTTAGTTACAGTGTGATAAGCCTGAGCCTGATATTTAATTTTGTTGAAGTTATTATTCAAAGGAAATTAATAATATGACTTTTTACGATATGTTTTACATTAGAAAAGCAAATAAATGTTATTTATTCTGATTAAAATATCCGTCCTGACATAAAATTTGATATAATAGCTTGATCATGTATTTATTCCCACCATGACAGCCGGTGAGAAGGCATCAAAGAAGGCTGCGAATTGTTGGTCGGGGACGTGTGTCATCACCATGTTAACCTGGGCAGGAGAAGTGAGCAGGCTAGGTGTGGCTGACAAATCTGCTAACTGCCTGACTGTCAGCACCGCTAAGGCTTCCATCTGCATGACCACACAGAGAAACACAGATGAGATTAAAACACAAGCAATGACGGAGCATATTAAGACACAGTGCAACTGGCTCTACCGGTGCAAAGTTTGGATCGAGCCTCTGCAGGTCCTGGAAGGACAAAAGGGCAGAGAAACTTCCCAGGTTCTTCTGCAGCCATTCTTCACTGTTGTTTGTGTTAAAGCTGCAGGTCATGTCTGAAATAAAAAACACACGTGAAAGTCTTGAATGCAAAATTTATGATCACATGATGAAGTTTGCTAATTACATTCCAGAAATGACGGGTATACTATGGAATAGTCATTACTACCAGTGGACACAGACAACTGATTAGACTCTCCATTTGGCACAGTTGGACAGTCAATGAACTCAAAACGTGCCAAGAATTTCGGCCCCAGTGTTATACAGTGTATGCACATACTATAACATTTGGCTGTGAGATAAATCAATGTCTTAATAAAATTCGGTAATGTGCACAGTAAAAGAAAAAATTGCAAAAACTGCATAGAAGCCAAATCATGGGCCTGTCAGGTCCAAACGGTTGAAGTGATGTACATTCTTCTCTCAAAAAGAAGTCCTTTGTTAAAGAATAAAGACTGGTGATAGTAGAAGTAGTGAGTCAACTTATTAGGTATCAGGCAGGTGGTTTTAATGTTATGTCTAATCAGAGCAGGACCACATACAATGTAGCTCAAATCAGATCTGAAAACATTTGATTTTTGTAACACAAAAAAATCCGATATGAGCATGTTTTCTTTGCATTTTTGTGCATGTGAGAACGTACCTGCAGAGTTATTCCTCCTCAGGAAAACCTGAATGAAATGTGTGTAGACAGACATCTGCCTGGAGAGACTCATGTGTGGCTTTAGCTGACTAAAAACTTGCACACTGAGAACAGAAATAAGAATGAGGCCACGTGGTCAAATCAATAGAGTATCTGGCTTTATTTTACACTGAACTCAGAGGTCAAAGGTCAAACAAATTTGTGAGCTTACAGTTGCTGGTAGGTGCTGCAGTTCAGTCCCTTGGTGGTAAGACATGACAGGAAGTCAGAGGAAACGGCGGGTAAGAATGGACGCAGCTGTAGTTTGAACCACAGCTTGATGAGGGCAGGATTATTGAAGCTGACACGGCCGTATAGATCCAATCGGATTTCTCGTATGACGTCTAAGATTATCGGCAATGCTGGATTTGTGGGATCCAGAGTCTGCAAGAAAAATACAACCCACTGTCAAAAGCTAATCGGTGTAGAGTGACTTGAGAGTGTTGTTGATTCATACCCGGTTACTGAGAAGATTAAGAGCGCCATCCAGGACATGTGAGGCTCTGGAGAGGAGAAGCTTCCAGACTTGTTTTGTACCGCTGGAGTTGGAGGAACGATTACACGAAATGACGGCGGCCAAATCCTCTGCTGTCAGCTCTAAAAGCTTTGAGACAAAAGAGCAGAATCTAAACAAGAAAACATCTCAAGAATGTTCAATGTTTGCCTGATGCTGAAGCTGAAGCAACTTTATGGATTGGGACCGTTTTGTCTGCATGAACCTGGACTGTTTCACCAAATGAGCATGGACTGTTTCACTATATGAACTTGGACTGTTGCACTACAGCAACTACAATAAAAGAAGAAGAACATTTTGAGTTTGGGGCATTATGGACTATGTATAATGGAGCTATAGCAACTTCACGTCTAGTAAAAGTAGTGATTTCTTTGTGGCAAGTAACTTAATAATTTTGGACATTTGCAATGAGAATTGCCATGTTGCCAAGGTTACAGATTGACCTCATAGAGTGACTTCCTATTGTTTGTGTCACCAAAACTCATGGCAGAGTCGTCCTGATCAAGCTGTACCTTTTCATGCATGATTATATACTGTAAAAGCTGTGAAACTACATAAAAGTATTAAAATGAAAAAAAAAACATTGTAAAAGGAACAATTTTACAAGTACTAGCCCTTGAGTAATGAATGAACACCATAAAAAAAAATACTACAGGTGAAATTATGAGAAAACAGTAGATTCTGGAGTCACTCTGAGAATGTTCAGGTGTTTTACCGAGGCGGCGCAAGCATATTCCTCAAGCGGGAAGTCACAGTAATGGCCATTAATCTCTTGACCGTCAAGGTGGGCCTGCAGCGCTGAGCTGTAGTTGCAAAAATAAAATAGTAAAGTTATTTTTTAAGAGCAGAACCAAACTGAAAGTAAGATATCAAATAATGGTACCTCAAACTCACCTATCCAATCCAACACAGATTTGTGTTTCTGGGGGGGAAAAAAATAAACATTACAATAATAGTCATTTTACCTGTCAATAATTGATTCATTTTCATAAATGAACTTAATTAAGCAGTGGAAGATCTTACCGTTTACCATGGTAACAATGCACTTAAAAGAGAAAAAGATTAAGATGATTATATAATTTCTAATAATAATAAACAGACAAATAACAATGTGGGATTGAATTACCTGTCCACTGTGTATGATGCAACCTGTAACAAAAGTATAGTTATAGAAGCATAAGTTTATAGTGTATTAAGGAAATTCATAGAAAAATTGATTAATATTATGATAAAATATTAACAGGGAATAACAGCGTGACAGTGTTCACTAATGGAATAAAGTTGGATAATCTGCCATGAATGTTAACACATTGCCTTCAGTTAGCAGTTGGTTGTATAAAATCCACTTTATTCCAATGGATCTCATTCATGTGGGAGGCGATAGTTGTTACCATTAAACCTACAACATCTCATTTTCTTGGCTATTGTATCTTACCTGCTTGTACATCCTTGGCTACATCCATTATGCTAGCTACGATGTCTGCTTGTAGATCAGGTGAAGCTGTAGCCAGAGACAAGTCCAGTCTGTCAAATCTAGATCAGCAACACAACACATGGGATTAAATCAGATTTTATATTTTGAATAATTATTTACAACAAACAAATAGAATCCCCAGCGACATAAAATAATGAACTCACAGTGCTCTGTATGATGAACAGGAAAGGTTTCCCTTCAAATAAAGAATACAAAAATAATTACTTTCAACAATTTGTGCAAATCTTAGACTAGAATGAAATTTGAATATGTCTTAACATGTATGAACCGGAACTTTTTCACTGTATAAACTTGGACTGTTTCACTGTATGAATACCTAAGGCATCTAGTAGTAGTAGCTGTATTAGTAATAGTTTTAGAGGCATTGAAGTAAGTACTTGTAGCGAAACATATGAGGTTTTGGGCAGATTGAAGCAAGGGGAGGAATAGCAACGTTCTGTCTAGTAGTAGAAGTAATGATTTCTTTGTGGCTTTTAACTTGATGGCTTTGATGTCTTTGACAAGGGACTTGAAGTCTTTGTGCCATTTAACCTGATGCGTTGGAGTCATGCCACTTGATATATTTGATTTCTTTTAAGTGTGACTACATAGCTTTGAAGTCTTTGTGTCATGTAACTTAATGGCTTGGAGTCATGCAATTTGATAGCTCTGATTTCTTTGAGGTGTAACGATATGGCTTTGATGTCTTTGCGTCATGTAACTTGATTGCTTCGATGTGTTTGAGATGTGACTACATCACTTTGAACTCTTTGTGTCATGCTACTTGATGTCTGTGATGTATTTGATGCGTGACCTGATGTCCTTGTGTCATGTAACCTGTTAGCTCTGATGCTTATGAGGTGAGAATATATAACTTTAATATTTGTCATCTAACCTGATGGCTTTGATATGTGACTTGTTCTCTTTGTGTCATGGTACTTTTAACTTGTAACTTGATATTTTGAGAATATCCTGGTTACAGATACAGACAACTTGTTGAGCACAAATCTTTTTTTTTTCACAGTTCTTTGTAAGTACTGCAAAACCCCTTTTCAAATTGTTACTTGGAAAATTGTGAATTTTGTGTGCAAGCAGGCAGACAAAAATAAATAAGAATCGTGTTGCTTCTTTTACCGGCTGAAGGTACATGCGAAGGTTAATGAGGAACTCTCTGAATTTGTTTTCATCAGGAGAATCTGTCAGGTGGTCAAAAATCCTATTTATGATGACACCATTGTCTTGATTCAATATCAGCAGCTCCACACTCTGCTTTGGAGTCAGGAGTCGTAGGACATCCAACTAAATGGAAGGAAGACAACAAATTCAACGTTATTGGTGTTGAAAATTAATTTGGACTTTTTTCCTACTCAGAAATTCATTGAGGCTGAGACCTTATTTACAACATAGCCAAGGATTAAACACACACTAAATTATAGAACCTGGAAATCAAGGAACACAAAAATCCAGCTTAGTTAAAGTTGGAAGTTGGAAAAAGGAGCAAAACATTGTCGAAAGTAAGACAAAATTAAGTGAACAAGAATTTAAATTGCACAATGGATATAAATCAGGCAACATTTAAGTCCTTCTGCAAAACCAGTTTTCTGGCACTCTATTAGAAAAACTAGAAAAACAGGAAGAGCCTTGTGAATAAATAAAATCCAATGACTCTGATACCTTACAGCCAGCCACAGCCAGTCAAACTTGTGCTTAGCTCAGAATAATGAGTGTCAAAATAATCATTACTCACAAATCTTATTGTAGAATGATAAACACATTTGTAAATAAATCTGTCATATTTGCAGAAATTTGATCTTACAGGTTTGAAGTCTGGGTTGAGAGACAGAAGCTCATTGAGGGACAAAAACCTTGAAAATGGACCCAGATTCTTCATCAGCCAGTCAGCGCTGCTGTTGGAGGCTGAGAAACAGCGTGGACCTGAATCACAGAAAGATAAAGAGATTCCTGTAACACATATTCACCTATGAAGTCCATCCAAGCTTAATGACATTAAGTACATTTTTAAACAATAATTCAGATGGTGCAGCGGTACCTGAGTGTGACAGGAAAGGAACGATGAACTCCCTCAAGACCCCATGCAGTTGTTCTACGGTCATGTTGTCAAAATGATGGAAAAACACCTGGAGTCTGATGATAGAGTTCATTAAACACTTAAACCCAAATCGTTGAATAGATAAAAACAAAGCCATAACAAAACAAAGCCAAAACAATGCTACTTTTAGGTCCTAATAAAGCCACCCAATAATAAAGCAAGATCAAAGATGAGATTTCATTTTCTAGATACAAACTAAATTAAGTGTCAAATTAGGTCTGAAAACAATGTTTTTTGTAGGGAACAAAAAGGGAGAAAGCTCCCCCTTTTTTCACAAAATAAGAACTATTAGAGTAAATAATGACATATACAAGATAGATCTCCTCGAGTAAATTCATATACACTAAATTAGACTAAATAGGACCAAAGGTTGAGGAATTATGGCCCAAAAATGTTTGGACATAAACTTCCCCCTAGTGACAAAAAATATCCAAATTACCTTTCCAAAACTCTATCCAGCTCTTTCCCAAACTAAGATCGATGTAGATACTGTATAAAACGATCAATGAAATATTTATTGAGGTATGATGTAAACACGAGGGATTTGCAACAAACCGACGTTCCAATGACAATTTCATAATAAACCTGATTTTTCCGGGATATAGATATTCAGTTATCGCATTGCTCAGCAACTCTCACACCTTTTGATTTCTATTTGATTTTATCTTAATCTCTAAATGATTTTATGTGGTTATAAATGTTGTTTTTGAATTCATTACACGGATTTTTTGTACAGCACTTTGAAGTGCCTTGTCATTAAAATGTGCTATACAAATAAAACCTTGCTATCGTGGATCTGTCATACCACGAGGTTACACCGTTTGTGGACAATGACTTACATTTGCTGGTAGGAGTGACAGCTGAGGTTCCTGTGGCTCAGACACAGCGAAAACCGTCCTGATGCAAATGGCAGAAGCCTGCGTAAACGGACAGAGAACCACTTCTTGATGATGCTGCTGTTTCTCAGCTGCTCATCAGTCAGCAATGACACTCTGATCTCTGCAATCACATCCAGAACCTCCCTCGCTGATGGAACAACCATTGCGGTTGACTGCAGATGAGATGAAGTCATTGAATTATTATTGACTCTATTAATGACCTTTGTGCCTTACTAGAGTTCACAGTGATAATAAAATGTATCTTCAGAGCATATTGCAGACAGAAATGTTCCTATTGAAACCTATGAAAACTGGAATTTTGGATCGCACTGGCATCAGAGAAAACAAGCATGCATTCCATGTTGTTAGGCTTTCAGTTCTGGAAACTTTGATTTGAAAGGTTGTTTTTTTTTAACATTTTTCTATCTCAGGGTGCAATTTTTCAATGTCTGAAACAGTGGTATGAAAAATGTTATTCCCCTTATTTCCTGTAACATGGTTTATTGCTGTACGGCAGAACCAAGAAAGATAATGGCTGTTACTGGAATAATGCGTGTGCAAAAACTAAAATCCAAGTCTGTGTTTGTATGTGTGTGTGCGTGCGGGTGTGTATGTGTGTGTAAGTGCATGTGTATGTTTGCACAAAGGAGTAGAGCCATCTTGAATATTTACCTAAATAAATCTTATATTATAAGAATAAAGTAAATATTTTACAAAAATATGTTGGACTTTTATGAGAATAAAGTTGTAAGTTTTGAGACAAAAAGCTGTTCAGATACTCAATGATCATGTGCTAAAATACTCAACATTTATTGATTTGTCAAACCTATATTATTATCAAATTATAACTTAACAAGATTTTCCAAATTCCTCATTTCCTGTCCATTGAGTAAACTAAAATTCCGATGTTATTCTATAAAAAAGTCTTGTAATAAAATAATAGTTATTTAAAATCATCAAGTAAGCTGTGTAGCTCACTTGATGATTTTAAGATGATGATGTAAGTGTAAAATAATATTAATTTATAATTATGGCAGTATTGGGAAGGGGACTTCTAACATCCTTTAAGGTGGTAAAAGGTGAAGGGGGTGTTTCTAAAACTGAACAAAATTTAGAAACAATAATGTAATAATGTTGTTGCTAATCATTGGCATGTCCCACAATGAGCTTTTTTTTTTTTTTTTTTAAATAGTTCACCTGGTATTTATTATATGGAAAATAAGTATTTTTGATAATTTCATGTAATTGAAAAAAGGTATAATATTTTATTGCTGTTAGAGTATAGAGATAGAGTATAGAGAATGCACAGGCGTTAATTCGAGCTTTCTTGCCTTTTTAAAGTTTTTCATTTTATTTTCATCACTTTAATGATTCTGGAAAGGGGGGGGGGGTTATCAGTAGGTCATGAATATACTGACCATGTTGGCCAGGATGTCCAGAGCAGGGTCTAAGACATAGGATAGTTTACTCAGCAGCATCTTCCACCGTAATGTGGAGTGGCTGCTGTCTCCAGGAAGATCACACTTCAGGAGAGACGCCAACTGATGGGCTGTGAAGTTCTCCAGCTGTAATTGACAGAAAGGAAGTGGACATTTAAAGCAACAGAGGCTGTTCTCAGAAATGAATCCTTGCATTTCCAACCTGAATTTACTGAGATTGTTACCTTTGCGCATGCATATGTCTCCAAGGTGAAATCACAGGAAACGTTTTTATATGTTTCCAGGTAGTAGTCCAGCTCAGAGCTGTGAACACATGTAAAGCAGGTCAGGATAGAGACGACTGAAACAGTCATCTTTGATACGAATGCTAACGAATGGGATACCTTTCACTTCCTCTGCAGATCTTAGTAGCTGTCAAAAAAACAGAAAAGAGAACCTTAAGCAGCCATCTCACAAAGAAAAATATGTGATTTTCCACTGGTGTTTCACAGAGATCTTACCGTTGTACTGAGTTACTGGGCACTGTAGAGGATAAGATGTAAATGATGACATGGTACATTCATTACACATCATCATTCAGCACTAACAGTATAACATAGACTACAAAATAAAGGAGAAATAGAATAATTTAGAATATGAGTGGAAAGAAATCTCACCGTGATGTTCTCTGGTACACACTCTGTCAAAATGAAAACATATTTTGTCTTTCAATATCCAGATAGTAATTTAGCATCTGGAGAGCACACACCTCCACCAACGCCCAGCATTCGATCCAAGAGAGTAACATTGAACACTTGTATTAAGATTCTTTTAGAGTGAAAGCATTCAGCTAGAATTTGGATTCTTATGTCACAGGAAAAAATACTTTTTGTTTCATAGGACTGATTCTATGGAAGCAAGTCTGTTTATAGGATTATGAAATCTAAAAGGCATTGAATTTCTTGCATGGAATTTCTTTTGCAAATATTTTGCTTCTGAATGAAGAGTACTGAATTTCTAGCACACACACAAACACACACACACAAATATTTATGTATATATAATATTTAATATTTTTAAATATTTTTAAGGTTCCAGAATAAGCAATGAATCTTTGAATCTGAATTTTTGTTCACTGAAAAGTTAAATTCATAGTAAAAAAAAGTCAGTCATAGATTTTCACTGTCTAAAAATCCAATTAGACAGATTTGTGTCCTTAGATTCCTCCCAAAATTGAATTACATTCCCATCCCTGATGCCTGTCTGTGATTAAAATCTCATGCAAATCTGCCCATATCCTTTTATTAGTTAAATGGTTTCCCATGAGGATCTTATTGAAAGGGAAAACTGTCAATATAGTTGACAATGGATTTTCTGGATTTACTGGACTTTGCTGACCAGTTTCAAGTTAACGTCTCAAGTTGTTAATGTTTTTTGATAAAACGCTATCAATAAAAAGTTGAATCAATATACACAAATAAGCAAACAAATCCAGACTCTGTTCTTTGACTCACTGTGAGTGTGAGAGAGAGAGAGAGAGGGAGAGAGAAAGAGAGAGAGAGAGCGAGGGAGAGACTGACCCTCTGGTGCAAAGTCAATCAGATGATCTATGGTGGCCCAGGTGGGGGGTTCAACATCTGGAGGCAGAGATGGTATGGCTGTGTATAATCTCTCAAATCTGTAATGATGGAAAGGCAAAAAAACACATAAAACCATTTATAGAATCATGCAATGCCCGTGCCTGCATCAACAGCAACATAAGCTCCAGATTTTACGTCTTTTAAATAGGTGTAGTGGGTCAAGAAAGGGTAGTATGTGTCCGAAAAGAAAATATTTTTACAGTGTATAGACCTGGACTTATTCACTGTATGAACCTTGACTGGTTCACTGTATAAACCTGGACTACTTCACTGTATGATCCTGCATTTTCTTAACTGTAACAACCTGGACTATTTCATTGTATGAAGCTGGAATTTTTTACTATATGAATCTGGACTGTTTCACTGTATGAACCTGGACTGATTTACTTTATGAACCTGGACCATTTGACTATATGAATTTGGACTGTTTCAATGTATGAACCCGAACCTTTTCATTGTGGTAGTAGAAATATCAGTAGTCGTAGTAGTATTGAAGTAAATACGATAGAAGCACAAAAACATTTTAAGTTGTTGGCAGATTGGACCATTGCCAATGGAGTTATAGTATCTTCCTGTGTTCAAGAAGAAGTAGTGTTTTCTTTGTAGAATGTAACTTGATGAATCTGATGTTTTGTCGTGTTGCCATAGTTAACGATGAAACTCACCGAGCTATATCCCATTGTTCCTTTTTCCCCCCAATTTTTGATGAAAGGTTTTGCAAATTGTTACTAAAGATGGATAGAGGACCGGTCATGATCAAACTCCAATTTTCTATTTACAATTCGCTTATGGTTTGAAAACCGTTCAATTAGATGCGCAGGAAATAATGTAATGAAATATAACATAATTGTAATAAAAATAATAATATTAATATGAAAAAGACGAAGCAAAAGAAGCTCAGTGAACAGCAGTTAGTAATGCAAACTCAGGCACAGGAAATAAGTTATAAAACTGTGCATGCTCACATGTGTCTGTAGACAGTGCAGTTTGGGTTGACCTGAAAATGTGAGTATTTTACAATTAATCATCAAGTTTTGTTGAAGGATGTAAATTACAAATCACAACAATGCTGTTACCTCCGCAGCGATCTGGACCAAATAGTGCATGACATCTATAAATCTTCTGTGATACTTGGACTTCAAGAGGAAGTCAAACACTTGGTTGATCACAGCTTGTTTTCCATGTGGAGAAGGAAGAGGCAACAGCAGCAACTCTGCTGTCTGCTTTGGGGACAAGAGGGGAAGAACCTCCAGCTGGACAGGAGAGAAGAGATCATGTTACACTGAAATAAAATCTGCAGGTAGGATTGTTATGAATCATCACAGTCAGTCAGGTTTTCCCCACTCACTGCAGAAAAGTTGGAGTTGAGCATGTAGAAGTCAGTGATGGGTGCAAATCTGGCAAAGAAACCAAAGTTTTCTATCATCCATTCCGTGCTGCCATTGGCTGAGAAAGCACACCAGGGCTCTGAAACAAGTTCAAGTTCAAGTTCAAGTTCAAGTTTATTTGTCCTAGGAGGGCATTTTGTTTTACAGCATATTACAGTGCATATTGTGTCGACATAAAAGAGACAAACATGATGTCACATAAGCTCAGCAGCACTACATCAATGAGCTAGCACAATCATTAAAAATTAAAGCAGCAACGCTACTATACATTAGAAATGTGCATTTATAAATATAGTCAAAAACACATGCATACACATCCAAACACACATATGCATATACACGTACACATATATATACAATAATAAAAACGCTACATAATAACAATCCTCCCGTCCTAATACTAAAGAGAGGTATGATCAGCAGAAACTGATTTAAATCTATGTGTGGCTTTGAAACATAGATGTTAAGTTAACACTTGTTGATTGAAAACAATCATTTTGCTTTTCTGTTTCATCTCTGTTTGTGTTCTCAACCTGCAGATCACTTACCAGATGTGTTACGACGGATCAGGAAGGAGTAGATGAAGTGCTGATAGATGTTTTCACTATACATTGGATCAGCATCCATAAAACTAATTTGTTTGCTGAATGCAGCCACACTACATATGTGGGGGAAAAAAGGTAACTTTTACATGAAACACAACATCCAGTGTGTGAGTGTGAGATAGATAGAAGTGCATTGTCGACCGCACACTCACATGTTTTGGTAAACTCTGCAGGAGAAGTTCTTGGTGCTGAGGCAGGAGAGGAGGCCCACGGGTATATTGGGAAGGAGGGGCATTAGCTTGATCTGAAACCACAGCTTGATGAATTCTGGGTCATTCATGTGATCCTGACTCAGAGAAGGAGGTTCTTCCTCTTCAAATATCTGTCCAAAGTCAGACGCCAGCTGAGTGAAGTTCTACAAGGAACACAGAGAAGGAACAAGCAGGTATGAATTTTTGAGCGGGAAAATTAGCACTCACAAAGATGTCTATGTTAAGACGCGGGTCAGGTGAGCGTTTCAAATGAAGGGGAGGTAGGGGGAGTTTGAATGAGTCTCGTTTTTCTCAAAAACACTTTCCCTTAGTGGTCAATCCATTTCTTACAAACATCATTTTAAATTTTTATGTTGGATGTGAAAAGATATTGTGTATCTCTTAGCAGATTCAAAATAAATGTGACCTGGCTGGTTTGAAATACAAAATTTGGTTTCACTACAATTCACAACTATGTGGGCAGTAAAGATAAAAAAAAAGGCTTAAATTAGTATTTACGGTCCATTTAGAAACTTTGATTATTCAAAATATATAATATAAAGAGATATATATTATATACGTAATATATAGACAAAGCCTATAAATGGTCATATTAATTGAGCACGGTATTAGACCCCTTCCTGATTTCTATTTTTGTGTGTTAAACTAAACATTTCAAAAAACAAAAAATATAAGTTACAAGAGATCATTTTATGACATAAAGCAAATAGATTATTATATATACCTAAATTACCAACATGAAAAAGAATTCACCCCTGGAACTTAATATCTAGTTGTTCCATTTTTAGTAGCAAAAACTGCAACCAAAAGACTGATAACTGGAGATCAGTCTCCAACATCACTGTCTTGGAATTTTCGCCCACTCTTCTTTGCAGAGCTGCTTAGAGCAGCCATACTGGAGGGTTTGTGAGCATGAACTGATCTTTTCAGGTATCACCACAGCATCTCAATGGGGTTCAAGTGCCGACTTCCCTTTGACCCTTAAGAGTGGCTGACCCAAAAAAAACATTAAGGCTCATTTAAATTTTGACACAACACAGGTTGTTGACCATTCGAGCTTTTGGGATAAGATTTATAAACTGATTGGTGGAAAATTGAACTGTTTGAAGACGGTGGCCCCATTCCTCACCACTGTCACATGATGCTAATTTTGTCCAGCATATTTTGAATTATGGAACCATTAGCTTTCTCCTTCATTGAGGTGAGATAGGCCTGCAGTTCCTCGGATCTTTTCCTGTCTTTTGTGACTTTCTGAATTAGCATTCATCATGCTCTTTGAGGAATTTATAGAGTCCAACCACTCCTAGTAAGGTCCACCTTTTTTTCCAAGTATCCTCCATTTGTAGATAATGTGTCTCAATGTGGATCCGTACACACTGAAACATTCTGTAGTCCCAGAAGCACAGAAATATCTTTGAAACTAGTCGCAGAGTGATGGATTTTAATCACCTTCTTCCTCAGCTCTACTTGGAATTTATTTTAATTTTGTCATAGATTAGTACTTTTGAGAACTATGAGCTGACTTACTGCTTCTAACTTCGGTTTCTGTGATGATGAATGAATACGGCAGGTAGTGATCAGGTCTGGGTGGGTCTAGTCCAGCTGGAACCAGTAATTAAAGCAGTTTGATAGTTTGTTGGATTTAGTTTATATGGGAATAAAATCTTTTTTCACACAGACCCATTTATATTAGAAAACATTTTTTCAGCATTGAGACAGCATTCACCCATTCACACAGTGATGATGATAGAGGCTGTGATGCAAGGCGCCACATGCTCATCAGGAGCAGAAACCATTCACGCCATCATTCACACAACAATGGAGCAGCCTTTGGTAGAAACTTAGGGTTCAATATCTTTCTAAAGGACACTTCGAAATGTGGACATCAGATAAGTGGACAACCGCTCTATCAACTGAGCCACCGCTGCCACCTAAATTCATTTGAAACTCTTGTTCTGTGTTTACTCAGGCTACCTCACACACTTTAGTATGAGAAATAGTAGAAACAATTAGTAGTAATTGATATACTGACCGCATTAGTCAACTCTCTGATCATTGAGTTCATACGTCCCGTCAGCTCTTCGATCAACCTCATGATTGTCTCCTCGGACATCGTCAGGTTGGTGCGAGCAGCACAGTGCAGAACATTTGCGACATTTACTACGGCATCAGTCAGCTGGTGGTGTGACAAAATGAAGGGGGCAGGAGTTCAGATGGATGAATAGCTTTCATTCTTATTGTTCTTTAACTGATAAAACTGAAGTAATAAATAAAGCCTCACCCCACAAGGGCCCATATCCAGAGTGAGGCTGCAGACATCCAGGATTTCAGATGAATCGTTATCCATATAATGGTCCAGATAGCTGCACACAAAAAAGACACAAACGAATAGTGAAAACATATTATAATACCTGATCCTACAACAGAGGCACACAGCTGGACAGGACATGTGGTGGAGAAAATGTGTTGACTACAGATGCATTTATTGATTTGGCCACTAATGAGGGGGAACAAGCTGACAAACCATGGAAGCAAATCTGCGTCATCAGATTTTGAAATTTAAAAAACATTGAATGTCTTGCTTGAATTTTTCTGAGCAAAAACTCAAAAAAAGAATGCAGGTTTTTTTGTGTTGAATTAATGCACCTTCCATAAATGAAGCGTTCAAAATTTCAATCATTCGAAAAACTATAATTTCTTTCTGTATTGAACTAACTCATCTGAATTGTTTGCCTCAGAATAAAAAAGCACAGAATTTCTAGCAATTGGATTTTATTGCATGAAAATTATGCATCTGATATTTTTTTCCTTAACTCAGCCTTCAAAATTTATTTACAAATTGACTTCTTTATTTTGTTTTTCAGTGTCCAAAAATTTGAACTCAAAGTTAGCACAACATTTTTGAACTGAATTTCTTGAATCAGTTCAAAAATTCTGTTCTTGCATTTACTAGCAACTGAACAATAAAGAAAACAATTTGCTCAAAGGTGCTAAAAATAATTCATAGAGCTGCAGTTGCTTGTTGCCGCATTGCATAACAGTAATTCTGATATTTTGTCATCATTGAGATAATTATCGATTATTATCGATCATTATTATCACTGATTATCATATAGATTGTTTGGAAATTCAGAACTGATTCATGTAGCACTGTTCTATTTACTGAAACAGATTAAAATCTAATATATAGAAAAAATAGATAATGCAAAAAAATATAAATAAATCCAATTAAGAGTACATACAATACTTGTTCGAAGGCCAGTGTGATGTTTTTATGCATCAGTAGCTCGTTGTTCGGCAAGAATCTCCTTAATAGTGGTAACACAACCTGCCGGTACCAATCGTCTGCGTTCAAGACATCGAAATGTGGAATTGCAGGTGCATGTTGTGGCCGGTAGATGTCTGCCAGCTCAGCCACAGTCCAGTTGAGCAGGAACTGGGTCATCGTGGTGCTTTTTATTTGAGACACATTCCTCTGGAGAAACGCAATAAGTCAGGTTATTTTTTAATTATCTAGTCTAAGTGCACCTACATGATTGTATGTGTTAGTGTGTGTGTGTCTGTCTGTGTGTGTGTGTTAGTGTGTAGGTGTGTGTGTGTGTGTGTGTGTGTGTGTGTGTGTTTGTGTGCGTGTGTGTGTGTGTGTGTGTGTGTGTGCGTGTGTGTGTGTGTATAAAAGCTCATACCTCATGTGTGAAGGACACAAAATCATGAACGAAGCTCTGAACAGGTCCAAAAGCCATCATGAACCCATTTACAACCTACAAGTAATGAAAAGAAGGGAGGCATAAACGTATTTTTTCTGCAGCACTTTCTGATCAATACTCAATAAACACTTAGACCAATCAGCTATGACATCATGACATGACAATGATAGTATGTGTCATCAAGGCATTGGCAGCAGATCCTCTAAGTCATGTCTGTTACGAAGTGGGGCCCCCGTAGATTAGGCTTGTTTTGTTTAGCACATGCTGTTGTGCCCATTGTAGGCGCTGGGAATGTCCCATGTGCGGCACACTGCGATGAACGGTGTGTACTGACACCTTTGTATCAGAGCTAGCATTAACTTTGAAATGGCTTTGGCTCAGGAACAGGAAGTGGAAGGCCAGTGGTTCAATGTCTGAGCTGGCTGTCAATAAGTTGAAGTGTTCTTGAGCAACATACTGAACCCCCAAATCGCACATGATTACCGATCCATATGTGTATGAGTGATGGTGTGAATGGTGAGGGAAACCATTCATCTCATTATCATTATTTACCTGATTTAGCAGGTGTTGCCTTGCATTGCAGCCTTTCTCTGAGTGGTCAGACAAGAAAGGTGCAATACAATAACAATTTGTGCAGCTCTTGTGTGGCATCGGAAAACATGGGCTAATCGGCTCTCCCCATGAGCATCAATGAGTCAAGGACACCTCCAGCCACGTCCCCAATTCACCCGATGTCACTCCTAAGACATCTGTGGTAGGTATTAACCACTGCAGACCAGGAACACCCAACACGGAGCAGCTTTACTTCAGTGGGTAGATTGGTCGACCCCAACCCAAATGTTAGTGGTTTGAGCCCAACGCTTGCAGTCTACATGTTGCTCTGTCCTTGAGCAAGACAATTTGCTCTCTGGGTACCGCAGATGGCTGCTAACTGCTCTTCAGGGATTGTTTAAATGCAGAGAAATGATTTCGCCAATTTTTGCTTGTATAATTCTATGTGACGAATAAAGGCTTTTTATTCAACATCTGCAGTTTTGGAAATGCTCTGATGCAATTGTGTAAAAACCAGAATTTGGCTCTTGAAAAAGTTGCTCACACGTTTTTTCCTGTTTCCAGCACCTCAGATTCAGGAAAATGTGTTCAGTTGCTGTGTTACCATTGACAGGTACCATAGTAACAAGATAGTCAATGTTATTCTGACTCTACCTGTCAGTGGTCATAAAGTTATGGCTGATCAGTGTATATCATATCAATACTGCCCAACCATACCTGTCTGATGCCGCGGTGTGGGGACGCTGGCTGGTATGGTTTTGGAGGATAGCTTACTTCTCCTGGCCTCCCAGTAGGGGGTGGGCCAGCGCTTCCTCCAGCTCCTCCTCCGCCACCTTGGAGGCTGGAAGGGGTTGGTGGGGGAGGCCTGGAGCCACCTGTCAACAAATTGTGGAAGACCAGGGACAGGGTTCCATTATCTAAACCTGCAACCTCAGGTTTTAGAAGTAGTTCGGCCTTCTGTGCTGGGGACAACAGGTGAAGTACTTCCAACTGTGGAGGAGGAGAAATTGACAATGAAGGAAAGACACAAAACAAACTTAGGTGATACTAGATAAAACTATCCAGGTTGTCAATGCTACAAATCTTATAAAAAAAACTCATTGAGTAGTGAGTTCAAGGTAACTCACTCCACTGAAGACCATGTTAAGTGTTGAAAAGTCCTCCATTCGGGCCATGGCACTGAAGGCACCAAAATTCTTCATCAACCACTTTTCACTGGTTTCATCCTTTTCCATACAACCTAAAGAGATATTACACATACTAAGTGAACACATGCATACGTTAGGGACCCCTATATGGTTTTCCAGGTTTAGCGTCAAATCGCTACATCGTCGCATTTCAATGGAAAAATTAGATCGCTTGATCATTTTCAAAACTCTACATTGTGGCCCATAAGTCGATGCTCATTTGATACACCCACACAGCAGCGCCACTGTTACCCGGCCCTCAGCTTCAATTTCCATATGCCCTTATATTTGTGACACAATCCTGAGCATTCATCTGCTCATTTTGAGCACGCAGTTTGAATATCGGTGTGAGAAACAACACAACTGTTGATTGTAGCAGCAACACACCTCTGTGTGTTGTGCACACAGAGGTTCAAACTGCACACTCAAAAAGAGCTGCTCCACGATCAAGATTTTGTCACATATATAACACCATAATTCGAGCCGAACCCTTGCCCTGCTGCTCTGTAAAGAAAAGTGAGACGAAATTCCTCCACAACGGTGTCAGAGAGTATCAGAAGTGTAAGGATGCAGTTGATGCTGCAGAATATGGAACAACTAGACATCAAGTTCAAGAGGGCGAATATTTAATACAAGCATATTATGCTCTTACTTTGAAAATCTGACACAGTTAAGCATGAGATGCACAAGAAATTCAAAATATTTCCATTACTTTTTTCCCAGCTTTATAAATAATTTCTTGATCATTTTCAAATCAAACAAATGAAGGCTTTACCGGCTACTCTTTGTCCAGACAAAAAGGGGTACATGAAGAACGTGTAGATCCACTTTTGTCTGGCTGGATTCATCTCAGAGTAATGATGACTGAGCTCCTTTACACTGCAAGATGAGATAGATCAGAGATGGTATGATATGATATATGATCAGAGATGGTATGATATGAGATGATGAGAAGGAAAAGAAGAAACATGCAGGAGAGCAGAGATTCAGACGTACACTGTCTGATAAGTAGAGCAGCTAAAGTTCTTGGTGCTCAGGCAGGACAGGAAGTGTTTGGTGATGGAGTGCAGTAGCGGTTTAATCTTGACCTCCATCCACATCTGTACCAAGGCCTTGTTCTGCAGAGGATCTGCATCATTGTTAAGCAGCAGCTCTTGCTGCAGGATTAAAATCGGCACCCCCGTCATGCTCGACCTCTGTCAGTGTAAGGATGGAAGAATTAAGAGGAACATTCAGCTCTCAGTGAAGGAGTTACAAAAATCACCATCCTACTTATATTTCAAATATGTTTGAGTATTGCTCTGTACAACAACACAAACAGGTCGAGTGAGAATTACTCCACCATTCCTCCCATTGTCTACATAAGAACATTCCTATGTTTCAAGTCAGCCCTACCATGAATGTATATACATCCATCGCCGCCTCCAGCATTCCTCTCAACCTGCGTATGTGCTCTCTCCCTGAGTCTGTGGGCGGCAATCCCACACACTTGAGGAAGTGTGACGTTGAATCCAAACCCTTTAAAAAAAAAGAATAGTTAAATGTTAGCTAAAATGCTTTGGAGGCAACATGGATGCATATCCCCCCACCCCAAAAAAATTGGAGGTAGTACAGTACAAATACTTTGTTTCTGTATGTAAAGGTGCAGTGTGTAAGATTTAAAGATAGCTTTTTGAATACATTAAATACAATTTTCAAAATTTTTGAAAAGTTTTTAGTAGTGTATAATCAGCTGAAAATTAAAAAAAAGCCCTTTGTAACTGATGCGGGAGCAGGTTCTCTTCCAAAGAGGCTAGAAAAACAAAAGAAACGGGTTTACTGCGTTTTTAAGTTGAGGTAAAGAAAGGAGGATGAGGAATAGATGCTTCACCTCTAAGAATTGTGTGCATTTTGATCAATAGTGGATCATAATTGTTTTTAATTATATATCTAGCATGAGAAAGAGCAACAGAGTGTGTAAACTTTGCACAATGCGCCTTTTGCAACATATTCAAGGTTCCTTTATTGTCATTGTCTAACATACAACAAAAATAATTATTACGAGAAACTTCTTATGGTCGCCCCTCTAGGGCCTCTCACAAATCTTCAAGGCCTCTCTTATCCCAGGTTTATAAGCAGTTTGAGATGCAATTTAGAAGGTTTTTTTGAGGGGACCCAAGACACCTTCTTCTCTATGTCTACAAAATGATGACGCAAATTCAAAAGTTAGGAATGAAACACACTGGCTAAATAATTATAAGCATTTAACTAAATTGTGGGGCCCACACTGTGAATTCTGTGTAATGTAAGGTACATTAGGGCTTTGATTTATAATTTTGGTCTTGTTTTATTGAATTCTTGGGCTAAGAAACTCACTCAAAGAGCTCTCTCATGACACTACTCTCGCTTTTTTTGCAGTGAAATTTAGATTTTTGACATGTTGGGTTAAATCTGATGTTCTTGCGAATTTGGCACAATGCACACACATTGTCGCGGATCTCCGTTTTGGACTTATGGGCTCTCAGATCCAGCTACCAATGCATAAAGTTCAGTAAGACCCAACAAAATGCCGCTCAACCCTAATCCTAATCCTGTGGTGCTAAACCGAACCCTGAAAACTGAGAAATTGTCCTCAAACAACAAACTATAAAATCAGAATATGATATTTGTACATGCAGCTCAATGAGTAATATGTTTATGGTCATTAGGACTAAATGAAATAATCCATTTTTATTAATACACCAACTTTTGAGCAGTTTTGGTTAGAATTTCTTCTTGTTTTCAAGTCATTTGTGAATTGTAAAAAAAAGGCTTTGGCAGCGTCACTCACCTGACTGCAGTGTTCTTTTGAAATACAGCTCTCATTTCTGTAGATTTACATCAGTGAAGTAACGACACAAGTGTTTAGAAACCAAAAACAACATATGTCATTTATTACAATGAATAAAGGGTGAATATTAAGTAATAGTGGTTATTATTCTGGATCTTACCTTTCTGCACTTGATAGCCCTGAGAGGAGAAGACAGTTCATTATCGATTTGACTCTCAAGCTGAATATGGACATTTATTTATCGCAAGATATTTTGTTATTAGATGATCATTGTTAACATTTTAATTCAACAGCTTTGTATGAGAGTGCTTCATTTGCTGTCTACCCAAATTTATACTGTAATGGGAGCTTTATCAGCTGTGATATTACACAGATAATTAGAATATATTACACTTTAAAAGATTAGTTGAATGTGAAACTTTCAGTTGTTGTCACTGTTTTTGGAATCAGAAGGGACAACATTGTTTTGATTATCTTCTGTAGCATCATGTGACTCGTTACCATAACGCGACCCCAGGTGTGAATAATGGTAAAAGTGTTTACCAAATTTCTGTTATGTGGGTAATAGGTGGTGGAGTAGACCCCGAACCCTATTCCGAACCCTATTCCTATTCCAGAGGGCTATTCCAGTTCTTTGTGGGTGTGTACCTTCACTCCTCTCTCAAACCATCCCTCCCCTCTGTCCAGAAGGTGAAAATCGTCTTCAAACATGTGCCCCTTCCTTGAGATGCAGATGGACTTCTGATTTCGGTCCTGATTAGCTGGTTCGCCTGTTCTCAAGGAGTGGTTGTTTGGTCTCCCCTATATACAGATCTCTGCACTCCTCACTGCACTGAGCTGCATACATTGTTCTGTTTGTAAGTAGGTTTTTTTTTCTCAGAGGCTAAACGGTACCATGTGGTGCTCGCCTTCCTGCTGGTCACATTCCCTTTATAACTTTACAGCACTCTTTGATGGCTCTGTTGTTTTTTTATTGTGGTAAATAAAAAAACTCAACTCCTCCCAGGGACTGAGCCGCTACGACAGAGAGACAATAATAATATTTATCTCACATTAAAGCTTTGACCAAATACAATTTCCAGATATAGCTTTGTAAAGGAGCCCCATAGGTTGACAGGCTGGCCACTGCAGCTTCTTGGTGGATTTTGCAGACTGCATCGTTAATTCAAGACTGCCATTAGAGAATTGACTCAAACCCTGTCCTTACCAAAGAGGCTTGCCAGTAAGTAAATAAGCAGGAAAAGGTGATGTAATCTCATGATGTGATGAGTCTCATGGGATGAGAGGGCGTCGTGATGAAGCTGAGGAGGGAATCAGAGAACACACGTGACAAATTCAGCTACATGAACCAGCAGGCTGTAACGGATGAATTTCAAATCAGAATCAGAAACCAGTTGCAGTTTTATTCATTGAAGATAAAGTCAACCATGCCACAAAAAATCCACAGCATCAAACCACCAATCATTGTGGTCACACAATAACCACCAACATTATATAAATGATGTAATGTAAGAGTGAAGCCAGGCCACTCCTATAAAATCATAGCCGTGAAAGGCAGACTGTTTCTGTCTGGCATCTGGGTTGGGTCAAAGATAGGTATCAGGGAGTGGCCGCTAGATATTTTACAGTTTGTGAAGTGACCTTTAACATTGTGATGAAAAAGATGAAACAATGGACCTATCCGCAGAAAGAATGCTGAAACTCAACACTGTTCAACTCCAAACAATGAACACAAAGAAAAGGAGCACATGAACCTGCTTGAACTATATCCTGTGCAAAGAGATTATTATGGTTTGTGATGCGACACAAGACTCCCCCTGGGATATACTGTCAATAAAGTGCCTGGGTGTTTTTTAAGGCTTGGATCATAATTTCTCTTCACACATAGAGACGGTGTCTACAACCGCTTTTTATCACCTCAAAAATATCACCAAAGTATGGTTTGGGTCCAGCCAATACATTTCCGATTCTCTGTCATTTCTTAATCCCACATGAACTCTTATATATGGAGCTCCTGAAATAGCTCGAGAATATTTTTAGTTTATTTTGTCACAATATAAATTCAACATTACAAAGGCAGACCCATTCTGTGAAAACCACTAGTGTAGCTGCTTCCTGTTGACTTTCAGTAAGTGCAGTCAAGGATTCCTGCTGATGACGATCCCATACATACGAGCAGAGGCTGTCAGAACATGATTTTGTAACCAATTTTTTCTGTTAATAGCAAAAGCAGCCATTTGCTGCTTAGTGTGTTTGTGGGTCAGCCCCGTTATAAGTTATATGGTGGCTTTGTCTATCAAGAGATGCTAATAGGTTTCCAGTAAATCATCTTGTTTGCACATGATAATAAGTTGTTGGCATAAGGTAATCATCTTGTGCGCAGAGATTTCTTTTTTTTTGTCTCAAGGGACTTGGGGTTCCATACTTTTATCTACAAATTTTATTTTTTTAATAAACTACATCATGCTCAGAAGACAATAGGCAGTACAGCCTTTTAACTTTGCTCCAAATCTATACAACAGGGGCTATGAGAAAAGTGGGCATGGTAAATATCTTTAAACATTGATGGAAAACCCATTTGTTTACCTTGATTTTTAATAAATATCATTGTCCTTCTCATACTGCATTTGGATAATTGTCTGCTGTCTTTTTATTGTTGTAAAACTCTCTAAATCTGCTGCATAAAAAGGGTTTTATGAATAAATTGTCCTCTTTTTTTTGTTCATTTCACTCATTTAAACGCAAGTAGAAAAAATGTTAACTATTTAGGCTCCCTAGACAGGTATAAATTGCATGTTTGTGTACTGTCAGGGCACACAAGGTTATTCGGGGGAAATGCAAACTCCATGAAGGCCCAATTCTGATTCTCACTTCTCAATATCAACCCAGAACCTTCTTCCTGAAAAGTGAACTAGCATTACACGACTCCTACAAGTTTCCAACCAAAAGGGGTACAAAAGGGGTGTCTTTGTTGCCAGGACACAGTGTGCATGCACAGCTATGCTAGTCAGTAGTTTCTACACTGTAGCGTACCAACATGAGAGGTTGAACCCAACCTGATCCCCGACCCTAACCCCGCATGTCTTGGGTTTAATATACTAAAAAATGTATGTAGTGAAGAAAGTGAAGAAATAACTGAGAGGTCATAGAGGTGATACAGAGCCTGGCATTGCGACATACATTCATGTGTTTGTATAAGTTATTTGTCTAACTCTAAGTGTTTGTTCAGGACTATTTATCTTACAAACACATATTTGCTCTGACAGGTGAATGAAAACCAGGATTTAGAATCTTGATGGGTAATTTGCTCATTCCAAAACCAGAGTTCAAAGGAGGTGTATAAAATGTGTGAAGATCTTTGTCCAAAAAGACTGGTTAAATGGTGTTAACCATATCTAAGACAAATATATTCATTCCTTTCTTTATCTTTAAGATGTTCAATCTATATTACAGCATATATAAGAGTTTATATTACATCAGGTTCTGATACTCTATGACAAAACACAGTTTGACAAACAGTTATTTTATAGACTGTACACATATATTGTAAAACTGAGACTAGATCATGCATAAAAAAAAAAGAAAGATGAAGAAGAACAAGTTTACTGATGAATTATAAACAGTGTGCTGCGCACACAGGCACTCTTTCTCTTAAATGGAAAAGAACAATGGTTTTAAAAACCACAAGACTGAGATCATTTAAAATCGAAATAAGATTTCCAATTTATCCAATTTTATATGTATATCTGGGTATACATATAAAATGTATAATGAATATCTGATATGAATGTATAATTGATATGATATTTCTTAGCATGTTTATCGCATACAAAGAAAATGCTCAAACTCATGCAGGCTTCACTCTAACCTGGACTAATGAGACAGAGTCATTTATTCCCACAGTTAAAATCCCTAAAGGCAATGTTGTTGCCAAAGGTACACAAACATTGACGCCACAAAAAAAGGACCTGATGGTGGTACTTTAACTGATAACATTTCGGATTTTCAACTTTATCAGGCAGCACTTAACATTGAAGGATCTCCCAGTAATATACTATACTATAAAATACCTATTTTCATTCAAATGTGTTTAATATGAGTAGTAAGTAGTAAGTAAGCAGTGACATTAAATCAAAGCTTACTCTTACCAGATCTTGTCCTGCAGACAGTGTCCTTAAGGTGCTGTAAAGTGTTGCTCTTTGACTCTATAGCTGTCCCGAGACACAGGTACACTGGGTGCTGAAGGGTGTTTTGTCTTGTGATTACGTCTGACTCCTCTGTGCTGCTCAAGGGGGCAGGACAAGGTTGGTGCTTCTGCTTCTCATGTGTGTGTTTGTGTGTGTGTGTGAGTGTGTGTATGTGCGTGCGTGTGTGTGTGTGTGTGGGTGTGTGTGTGTGTGTGTCTGTGCGTGTACTTGTGTGTGTGAAACAAAGTCGGTGTGCTTATATATTATTTTTGACATGAACACCGGCGAAAAGGCGGCCACAAAAGTCAGAAAACAACGATTTATTTCTATTTCACTTATGTTCAGCAGGTAACTCCTACCTACTATAAGGTCATTTAGACTCTATGACACTGCTCTGCATTCAAGTGGTAAGAATTAACCTCAAAGTTACATTGGTATTTATTTTAATTTTAAATTACAAACAAAGGTAATACCGCACCTGCCCAAGATACCAAAATAAGGTTTGATCATAAACAGTTAAAGATGGTTTTCTACAATATGTATGAAACAAGTTAATGTGGAAGTTATATTTGAATATCCAAAAAATGAGGAACAAGACGTTATGAATATAAAATTAGAATAAGTGGGCTATTAGCACCATGCTGCTAATAGCTGTTCTGAGAACTGTAGGACTATGGTTTTCATGCTTGGATAAACAAACAGACACGCACACCTACAGATCAGGTAAAACTGGTTTGTGTAATGTGAGTCTTCAAACAGTGTGAAATCACTATTACAGGAACTGCTTGATTTGTTCATTCTGCGTCAGCCTTTATTTACGTGTAGAATAGACAGCAGGATGTAGGGATAAAGACACATTCATTCGTTGTTTGTTTTGAGGATTAAATCTCAGTAGGATCATAAGCACTGCAAATATTTTCCTCATCACTAGAACTGAAAATAAAGGTGTCCTGATAGTCGATGGACATAATCAGATAATGGATTTATCTGTAGGACACTTTTCAATCAGTGGATGTAGCTCAAAGTGCTTTACAAAAGGAGATGCCGGATTTACACATGAAGCAATCATGTGTTACACACATGTAAAAGAGGTTAGATCGGCAATTAAAATGCATTCCATTGACCCCACACATCCACACCCACACACATATCTAAATGATGAAAATATATCATTCTACTATAATAACATAATATCATTTTGTACAATTTATAGTTCTATTTTATAATCAATAAATATATTATGTGTATGATTTTATATACGATAACATTTGAATATAAGTACTGATATGATGTTATTATAATAGAATGATATATCACCACATCGTAAATAATAATAATATCTTCTAATACTAATAATTAGAAGAAGAAGAAAAAAAACAATACTACTCGTAATAATAAGCATTTATTGTTGCACTTTTCACAGAAATAGTTTCACAAAGGGCTTCACAAGCGAAAAGAACATTCTATAAAAACATACAACAAATAGAAATAAGGCAAAGTAGAATATACAAAACACTAGTGAAACAGCAAAGTCACAAATTACTGTAAATGACAATTTCATTTGTGGAGATCACAAATAAGACAGATGACAGGAATTGTTCATGTCATCAAAGTGCAGATGCTTATTAAAAAAATCACACAAAGGTTTTTTAAATTTCACTGTAATGCTGAAAAAGAGACCCAACACACTGGTAAGCATTGGGTGCTAAGTTTCTGGAGTGATTATCATAGCTTCAGTCTTGCTTCTAGCTTCAGAAAATTTGATATTGGCCTGTAGTTGTTAGGAGCAGCCAGATCAAGTATGGGTTTTTTTCAGAAGTCTCTGAACACCTGGAATTTTTAAAGTACTTAGGGACAAGGCCAGATGTCAGGGATTTGTTTATGATGTTGAGAATGGATAAATCAATGCAATATAGAGACTTCTTTGGGACAGATGTGGAAATGATATCCAATGGACTAGAGGCGGTTTTCATCCTGGCCACCATCTCCTAGAGGCCTTGTAAGGAGATTGAAAACAAAGTATCCAGGGTTGAGGGTGGAACTGAAGAGGTAGGAAGTGAGGTTGCAGAGGATTAAAATGTTAGCCATTAGCGAAGACATTTTCAATCTTATCCATAAAAAATGAAAAAAAAATCATTGCAATCATCATTTGATAGAATGTGAGGAACAGACGGTGCAGGAGTAACAATATTGTTAATTGTGTCGAAAAGAATTGTCAGGTTTCGTTTAGTGGAGGAGATGAGACTGGCAAAATAAGAGAACTTTTCGTCTTTAATCATGGAATTCAGTTCAGTTATAAGCTCTTTATGATGTTACTGATAGACCAGAACACCAGTTGATTTCCATTGGCGCTCTATCCTCTGACATTTGAGTATTTTTTTGAAAAAAAAAAGAAAAAAGAAGCTCCCCCATAGTGAGTAAAATATGTTCTACTATAGTAAAAATTATATATATCCAAAAACCGTTTCCTTGAGTCAATTCATATGCACAGAATTTAGACAAAATTTGGCAGACAGTTATGAAGTTACAGTATGTCCGAAAAACAGTGTTTTCCATAAAAAGCTCCCCCTAGAGATTGACATATGATCTATTAAAGTAAAAAACAATTTATATAGGATAAATCTTCTCGACTCAATTCATATGCACCAAATTTGTACAAAAACAGACCAATTTCTAGAGTTTATGGCCCAAAACGTTTTAGGCGATTAAGCTCCCCCTAGTGTCAGAAATATACAACTCCCCATATCAATCCAATCCTTCCTCGCACAAGGGCCTACGTGGGCATAGAATTTGAAAATGATCCATGCCTCAGTTTTTTAGTTATGTCCGGTAAAAAGTATTTTTCATGAAAAAAGTACCCCTTAGTAAATTAATTATGAACTATTAGAGTAAAACACGACATATGTAAGATTGGTGTCCTCAAGTCGATTCATATGAACCAAATTTGGAGTAAATCAGACCAACTTTTAGGAAGTTATGTTATAAAAACTGTGTTTTTGTAATAAGCTCTGCCCAGTGAGTAGAAAATGAACTATTAAACTAAAAAACAACGTTGACAAGATAGATCTCGTTGAGTCGATCCATAAGCACCAAATCTGGACTAAATCGGACCAATGGCTGGGAAATTATGGCCGAAAACATTTGAAGATAAAGCTCCCCCTAGTATTGGAAAAACCAAACCAAACGTTCCCAAAAACACTCCAGTTCTTCCTCGCACTAAGTTCTATGTAGATACAAGATTTGAAAATTATGCATGATATGGTTCTTGAGTAATTACATTAACATAAAGGATCTGCGGCAGTGGCGGCAGCAATGGAGAATGTAATATCACTGACTTTCATGGATAGAGTTGTAGAAGAACAACAGCACATTTCTTTCGCTGGGTGGCAGTATAGACTCTGAGGCCCTGCAGCACTATTTCCGGTTATGTCGCCGAAGAAAAGCGTTTCCCCAAAGCAGACTCAAGTGAGAGACAACCTGATGAATGTAGGGTTTGCTGCCTGTAAAAATGTCTGGCTGCATGGAAAATGCTGTTTCAGTAACTCTTCACAAAACTGAACAGCCAACAAGGCTCCCGTAAAAGCCCCTCGCGATGCTATTTTCTCAGAGATGGTCCCGGTGTCTGACGGCGGTCGCAAACAGACCATTTAACCTCCAGCTCAACAACGCCGCCAGAAGATGCTGGTCCACCGCTCAGGATAACGGAGTACGGGTCCGGTTTGCACCCAGTCCGACAGGTAAGACCTTCACCACCACATGTGTCATATGAGAGGGTTATCCTGGGGTATTATAAGATAAATGAGGGCTTGTCGACTACTTGTCAATTCAGTGTTTTACATCAGCGCGATGTTTCCGTCAGAAATCCATAAGAATTCACCTCATTTGAAAATGAGCCAGAGTTTCACAGCTTCCCAAAAATAACTCAGAATTATACTTTTACTGACTGCTGTAGTCTCCAAATTAGTCAACCCTTACTGAGGAGTCTCTTTAGTTGCTCTGCCCTGCTTCAAACATGATGCCTATCCAGAAACCAGCTACTGGCAGCGGTCCTGAGGAATCGTAGCCCATTACTCATAGCCAACAGCCTCGTCAATAAATGCCCGATTTGCACAGAATTAGTATAACTTGGGAACCTGTGGTAATTTGTAATAATTATGGAGGACGTTCGTGATATAAATAAAGGGACCCCTCATGCTGTTGGGGTTTAGAGTTCCAGCAGGTAGGCTAGTTTCTGATGATCTCATCCGTGATCTCCACCTGCCCACCTGTCTGTCCAACCTCAAGAACCCATGCCCTGCCTGCCGAAGACGTTGACAGCTGGTTGACTTCATATCCTTGGAGATAATGTAGGTCAATTCAAGTGAAATGCAGTCTTCACTTATCCTGTGTGGATGCACCGTATAAAACACAGATGTCGGGGTGTCATTCCTCACACGGAGTTCCTCAGGTATTGACCCGTGCAAATAGGGCATACGACGTGTTCTCGTGGTAACACCGGAGGTGCCGGTAACCGGAGCGAGGTACTGACATGGATTTGAATATATTGAATCACAAATATGTCCCATGATGCACTATGCTTTGCACCACTTCTTACCTTTGGTTTATAACTTGGTCTGCTTTGCTTTCACACAATAAATAAACTGCACCAGAGTTCACTTGGACGCAAACAGAGACTAAAGTGGACCAGGGTTCGCTTGTTTGGTCTGCAATAGAGTTGAATACACTTTCACACCAACCAAAAATGTACCGGACTATCCGAGGAGCGAACCGTGGTTTGTTTGAAAAGGGACCAAATGGCTCTGTTTTGGAAGCTACCTTAAAACTAAACTGTTTGTTATTTATCACCGCCTGTCCTTTAAAGCACATAACAGTTGTAACATTTATTATGCATATAAGAGTTGGTTATTTTGATATAGTTGTACTGCCATGGAGCCATCTCAATTCCAGAAACAGCTGGTTCCTTTATATGCCTGCTGAGAAACAGTAAAGGGAAAAATTGTGGTTTTCCATTTAGTTGCTTCAGTTTCAGGGTCCTGGTGTTGTTAAGGTTGCCCCCATTGGGTTCCTGGGACACTTGAGTAGAACAGAGCCATCATTATTGTTGTTGAAAAGTTCTTTGTTTTCTTTTCTATATTAATTCTGACATGATATTGTTTGGTGTTACAGGCTTTTTACACCTGGGAGGCCTCAGAACTGCTCTGTACAATTACATCTTTGCCAAGAAGTATGGAGGGTCGTTCATCCTGCGGCTGGAGGACACCGATCAGAGCAGGCTGGTCCCTGGAGCTGCAGCGTCCATAGAGGACATGCTGGAGTGGGCTGGTAAGAAACTCTATAACGTAGTCATGTGATCCATTACTTATTTAACTCATGGACCAATAATTTAAGAATATCAGTGCACTTAAAATAAAATAACAAAAAGATAATCATATTTTTCTCAAGGAATTTTAATACATGTCTGATGGTACAATTGAAGCACCTGATTTGACCATATGAACCTGGACTGTTTCACTGTACGAACCGGGACTTTTTCTATACATTATACACATCGATCTTCAGATGCAACACAGGTCACTGCCATCTCCCGAAGTGCTCAGATGACTCAGCCATTGTCAGATAAATATCAGAGGGGAACGATCTGGACTACCTGATAACTATCAAAAACTCTGTTGGCTGACGTGAGGTCAATTACCTTTGGATTAAAGCCACCAAAACAAAGGAGTTGGTGATTAACAACCACGGGATGACCTCACATAACCCACAGGTGAACATCCATGACTTGGACAACGCACAGCTCTTACAAGTAGCTCATTCTTCACCTCAAGAATAAACTGAACTGGTCGGACAACACAGGTGTCCCGTAAGGGAAGGGCCATGGTCGTCTCCACATGCTGAGGAGACTGACGTCCTTTGGAGTCTTCAGGAAGATGCTGATCCTTGGAGATCATAGAAGGTAGTGTCGTACCTTCTATGACACTATGGTAGCATCCGTGATAGTCTACTCTGTGGTCTGCCGGGGTGGAGGAACCACAGAGGGGGACAGGAAAAAACTCAAGAGGCTGTTCAAGAGGTTCACCTCTGCATGGATTTTCCCCTGGACTCTGTGGAAGAGGGGGGTGACATGAGGATATTAACCTAGCTGACCACTCCTGGATGACACCTGTCAGCCCCTACATGAGATGATGGTAGCTTAGAACAGCTCCTTCAGCAACAGACCTCTACAATCACAGTGTAAGACAGCGCCACCGTAGCTCAATTGTCCTGACTGCAGTCGGAATCTACAACAAATCACTGTTAAACTGTGTTGTCTGACACCCGGAACTCTACCACCAATCATTCACCCATTTACTAGACACCATGTGTGTTTCCACTAATTGCACAATTGCACATCTGCACCTGGACTACTTTAATTTGTATATAAATTAGAGATATACTACTATATAATACTATATCTTATAATATATGTCTATGTATGTATCTGTATATGTATATATATGTGTATATATATGTATATATGTATGTATATATATGTATGTACGTATATATATGTATGTATATATGTATATATGTATGTGTATATATATGTATTACGTGTATATATATATGTATGTATATATGTATGTATATATATATGTATATATGTATATGTGTATATGTGTAATGTATATATAATATATATATATATATATATATATATATATATATATATATATATATATATATATATAAATATATA
>VRLP01003419.1:0-64625 GCA_009660295.1 Lophius piscatorius
AATCTTTTAGAGATTATTGATTTATATAATTTGTATCCTTGATTTAAGATTGAAATTGATCTGTAAGAGCTACAGAGGTTTTTGTCCTTACCTTCCTTTGGTATAATTGAAATAATAGCCTCGTTTCACAAGGGAGGGGCAAACCCTTTCTCATGTGTCAAAATAAAAGATCTTAAAAGCCCTGGGATCAAATCTTCTTTGAAAATCCTGTACCATTCAACAGGTAGGCCATCGGTTCCTGGAGTCTTATTAGTTTTCGTGTTTTTAAATGCAGTTTCTAATTCTTTATTTGATATCCTCCAAAAGAGGGCAAATCTAATGATTTTAAAAATCTTCTTATATTACTTTCATTGGTTTGTGTTGGTTGAGCATACAGATTCCTGTAATATATTTCAAATGTCTTATCAATTTTTTCCAGATCATTGTGTATCGGACCTGTTTCAGGGTCCAATATTTTGTATATCGATTTTTTTTATCTGCTTTTTTCATATTTTCCTGATCAATAATTTGGTAGCTTTAGGTCCTACTTCATAAAACAACTGTCTTAAAAACCTATACTTTTTCTCTAATTCCTCCTTATAGCTTTCTGAGATCTGGTTTCGAGTGTTTTTAATTTTTCTCATTATCTGGTCTATCTGTTTCTTACTTTGTTGTTTTTCCAATTCTTTTAATATTTTTTCAAGTTCAATTAATTTATTTACTTTTGCTTTCTTAACAGCCGCACCTATGGATATTAGTTTATCTCTTATTACTGCCTTTAACGCATCCCAACGTATGTTTGGCGTTATTTCCCCATTATCATTTAATTCAAGGAAGGTTTTAATTTAAGTTTTAATTTGCTGAACTATCGAATTGTTGTTAAGTAGACTAGGTTTTTTTTTTGGCAGACTGTCAAAGTACATTGTTAGATAGACCGCTGAGTGGTCAGAAATGTCTTTAGTTACTATTTCACAGTTAGAGACCCTATTTCTATTGTTCATAAAAATAAAACAGAAGTCTATTCTTGAGTAGGTGAGGGTAAGTCTCGCTGAGACCTTTTCTTAGTTTTCTATTCAGAATTTACTTATAACTGTATCAAAGTCCCCTGCAAGAAGTAATATGCCTTCTGATTCTTAGGCGACAAGTTTGAGGATCTTCCTCATAATTTTCTGGTCACTTTGTGGAGGTACATAGATATAAAGTAAAGTAGCCTCTTATAGTATCATTACATCACATTTATTTCACCTTCAGCCTTCAGTCATGAAGGAGGCCAACGGCAACCAGCAGCCTTATAACATGAGGAATCCTCGTGTTATTTTTACAAAAAAGTGTTCAATTTTTACCATTTTGGCATCAAAAAAATCATATCTCAACCTCAGCCTAAAGAGGCTGAGGTTGAGATATGATCCATTTTCTATTTTGCCTTGTACGAAGATATATTTCCCTTCATTATCTCAGATCCCCCTCTCCATTTCGAAATTTATTGAGTTATGGATCAGAATTGCTACACCTCTTTTTTTGCCTGTTTTGCAAGAACTGTAGAATGAATTCTTGTATCCAAATTTTTTTAGCTTTTCATGCTCACTTTGAGATAAGTGTGTTTCCTGCATGAAAAGGATTTAGACTTTTTCTCTTTTCCTCTTGGTCATCACTCTACTCCTCTTAACCGGATTGTTTAACCCATTCAAGTTCCACGAAGCCACTCTAAGGTTGCCGTAACCCATGAAAACAATTCAGTCCAAGTGTGCCGACAATATGAACATTTTAAACCTAATAACAAAACAAAATTCCTTGCATAAGTTCAAGTGCAACATTGACTTCCATCATGAGGGTGTTACACTGCCCTGGTCTACTGTCAGTTCCATCTGAGAGGTCGTGGAGAAACAGTCCTTCCCTATGCAGGGGTTACCTCTTTCCGGAAGTGAAGTTCCTTTTCCTTTGCGCAGATCAGTCATTGCTCTGAGAGTAATAGTTTGGTTAACCAGTAAAAAAAAGATTACCTTAGGTCAGAAATGATTTAACTTATTTGTCTTTAACTCATAACGTTTTATACTTGATGTTGTTGAAATCCTCTGAGTCTCTCTCTGGCTCATTGTGCTTGGTTTCCATCGGTTTTGTTCCAGTGTGCGCTCTGCAGAAGTCTCTGCTACCAGTTTGTACCATCCGTCTGTGGAAGATCCACAGTGTAGCCTCTCTTGCAAATGTCCTCTGCTGCTTCTGTTGCATTGTTGTAGACACGGGGACCGCTTTCCCAGTGAATCTTAAGTCTGGCAGTGTAAGGCGTCTGCAAGCGTATTTGTTTTTCCTTGAGCAGTTCTTTGATATTTTTATACTCTTTGAGTTTACTGTTTACTTCCGCAGGCCGGTCGTGTGCGACATTACTGTTCTACCCTTGTAGTAAATCTTCTTTGCCCAAGCCATTTTCAATATTTTATCATTCGTATCATATCTCTGGAAGTTGATCAAGACCGATCTGGAGAGGCTTTCTTCTTGGGGTTTAGGACCAAGTGAACGGTGTACACACTGAATTTGTAAATCTGTGTCGGGGTCGGGTCCCAGCTCAGTTCTCAGAAAGTTAATTATGAACGTTTGCATTGAAGCACCTTCGCTGCCTTCTTTAATCCCGTATATGCAGATGCTGTTACGGCGTGACTGACCTTCTAGAATATTCATTTTAGTTCGGAAATTTTCTCTGTTGTGTGAGAGAGTAAAGCAGAGTGTCCCATAGCTCCGTATTAGCCGTCTCCATCTCGTCCACGCGTTGCTCCACTTCAGTTGCGCCTTCCGCCTTGAAGTTGTTAAATTCTTCTTTCATGTCATTCCCAAAGTCAGTTTTAAAAACAACAATTTCTTGTTTGAGTACACAATTTAAGTCTTGTATGTTGTTACTCAGGCTTTGGATAGCTTTAGCGGTTTTCAATTCACTTTCCTCGTTGTTAGGGTCCATCTTCCTCAGCGTTGTCGTTCCTATTTCCTTTCCCTGTCGCCTCGTTGGTTTTCCTCTGTCTCCCTGAAAGTTTCTTGCTTTGGACCCCCTTCATTTTACGTAATTTAAATACAGTCCGGTGGCATTATATTGCATTATTTAGGGAATAAATACAACTTATCAGGAGGGTTCTGCGGATCAGCCCGCAATCTTGAAGCGCTAAAGCGGAAGTCTCGGTTTTAATAAGAATACATGTACCCAGAGATGGATCCAGACAGAGGGACGGTTCCAGAATTTTCTTTTCACTTTCTTTAACATTGACAGATGATTTTTTATTATCATTATTTATCATCACTAGTTCAATTTATCTACACATGTAGTCACAGTATTTGGTGTTTCTCGCTGTTAATTTGTCCGTCATACTTGTTTTAATAGAGCTAATAACCTGAACTGCAAGTTTTACACTATTGTAATCTTTTTGTAATTTCTTCTATTTGTAAAAATTGTGTTTACATCCCACTGTTCCATCTCTATTGTGGTCGACAAGGTAAACGCACTGCATCTCTAAAAACACATGAAAATAGGTAAACAAAAGCTAATAAACTTAGTAATGACCCTAATATGTACAGTACCAAAACAAGGTGTATTATTCTTGCTCAATAAAAATCTTATTGATTAAAAAACAGCCTTCTGTGTATGAGTACCCACATTAATCTTAGTGCCAGGAATAACTGGAATGATTTTGGGAAACTTCCCCTTGTATACCACCCACAGAGGGGGTGCTTTATCCCCAAAAGTTTTCTATTTCTTCTATTTAGTCCAAATTTGGTTCATATGAATTGACTCAAGGAGATTTAGCTTGTATCTCTGGTGTTTTACTCTAGTATTTCATATTGTACTCCCTAAATGTCTTCACAGAAAATCCTTTCTTGTGTGGAAATCGTGATTGAAGCTCACAGAGTATGTGGTTTGAATTTAAAGATGATCTGATGATCGGATTTGCAGACATGGAATAAACTTGCACCGATGCAGAAACAAAGAGAAGAGGCTGCTCATAATGGACGACGAGGTTGATAATCTCCCACGGCGCTCACTCGCCGCATCTTCCTGACTTAGCACACAAGTTAACTTGTGAGCCTTGAAAAATCTATAGAATCTATATAGAGTGTGTGCGGGGGCAGTCTTCAGGTGCATTTTTAAATTGCTCATCAAAAAGAAAGGGCATGATCCCTCTATGGATGAAAAGAATGGAGAGGATTTCATTTTCCAGCCAGGACTATCTGGCGGACTCAGTGCAATGACCCTTTTAGAAGCCTACTCGTCGATTCAATTAAAAATGGGATTTCGTTATCAATGTGAATATTTGAGTTAAAATGACAGCCGCAAAAGCAGAAGGATTTAATATATATCACGTTGCTGCAGATAAGCTCAACAGATCCGTCTCTCCTATGTTATCGGTGCTAATAATCGTCTTAATATGGTAATATGTGAAACACTTTGCCAGATTTATTGGAAGCATCTTCCCCATGTTTATATTACTGAGGTCAAAATTTTCTTTCTTACACATTGAAATGGAAGATAGCTTTAAAGTAGGTTTTGAAATTTCCTTAGATGGGTACTTCCTCAGGTAGTTGGCTTTAAGTTGGATAATAGAAAGGAATTACAGAAGCATCTCTTTTCTCTCGATTGTTAGATAACACTTCATTGATGCCCCAGGTTTTTTGTTTTTTTTTTGCTTGCATTGCTGCTGAATCATGAACTCACTAGAATCATAAACAGATTGGGTAATGGGACTCAGTTAATTATCTTTGAGCTAAAGCACAGTATGTAAGTGAGTTGTGTTCCGAGGAGCAATTAGTCCACTTAAGACCCAATAACACCAAACGTCCAAACGTATTGTAGTAATTGTTGGTTTCATCGCATTTTTTATTGATCGAATAGTATCTGTGTCCTTTGCTAATTACCTAATTACATAGGGTGAAAATGTCATTACTGTTTAGACTTTAAAAGGGGGATTTCCAAACGGTAAGCATTGTACATTTCAGTTCAGTTTGTAAAAATGTCGTTGACATTATTCCAGTGTCCACGCCTCTTTGTTGTTTTACAGTGGCTGCCTTTGCTCTGTCAAACAAAATTATTACAAGCCTCTAATATCTTTCCATGGGTGTCTATTCAAACAGCAGAGACAGCATATTATTACTATTATTATTGTAACTTTGCACAATACTAGTTCATTAAATTCTCAACCAGGTAGAGTTGATGTTTCATGGCTGAGATTTCTGGATATTCCCACCATGAAATGCAACTGTGACCGAGCAGGGTCCAACATTTTGAGCATATGAGATTATCGAATGGCCACGGGGTACACAGCACTTCTGACCTGCTGCTGCTGCATCCACAATGTTCCTGTGCTCTATCCTTCCTCCCTGGTTTGCAGGCTCTGAGCCACTGAGCTGTGTGTGGGAGGAGGAATTCAATGTGAAAGCCTTGAAATCATCTATTATGAACAACTGCATGTTCGGCAAGAGGCAATCAAATAACACAACACACCTCATTCTTGTTTCAAGCTTTAGCATTTCAGCTAGTATTCAAGGTTTGTTACTGTTTTAAAGTGGGGTTCTTACCTTAAAATAGCTCAAAATGATAACAATATATTTGTAAGAGATTGACAAATCACTATGTTTAAGCCTATGAGCACATCAATGAATAAAAACCTCAGTGCAGCTGTCGAAAGAAGGCAGTGCAGCAAGGGAGAGTTCAAACGTTATTCATTGCTTCAAGAGTGAATGAGCCTCTCTGGTCCATGAAACAGGGTGGGAGAGGGATCTTTCACAGATCATGGCCTATTTCCCTTATGTCTGTAATTAAAGAAATAGACAATAAGACATAAGATAAAATATCTAAAATGTCTGCAATAAAATGTCTGAAATTTTATTTCAGACATGACAAGCCATGACAGATAGACCTGTGTTTTATGAGTTGAGCTAATTATGCTATCTCAATGTCCTCAACTTTTTTGGAACCCAGTTGAATCCTTAACTTTTTTCAAGGCAACAGTGTCTCATCTGTTAGGAGAGAGACAGGAAGGAAGTTGATCATACTTCTTCTTCTTCATACTTGAATTATGTGACATGAATGTTACACATGATAGATGGTCAGGAGCACACATTCGACTTTAATAATCTGAAATGTGTTAATGAGATCATAGGAGATTTCATTCCTGAAACTGTTCCTCACTCAAAATGTTTGAAGCCTTTTGGGTGAGAGGTGGAACATCATCAAGCATTTCAAAACATTCAGTTACTCTTTATGTAATCTACTAGGATTACAGTGAGAGAGAAATCTGGCACGGTTTGCTTTTCTCCAGAATATTCAGTGCAAAGTTAAAATCAAAGTTTATTTGGCAGTTGGTTGGAGCATCTGTTGTTTAGGGGTCCCATGAGCCATTAATGCACCCTCTTTACTTACAAACTCACATCATTAGAGCCAGCACAATGCTAGGCCATGTTTTCCCATCCCAAAAAAGAGCTACTGAAGCACAAATTGCTAAAAAATAAAAATAAAAAGTTAATGGCATCAAATAACTGTGTATGCAGCAAAACGGGAACCTACACAATATTAGACAGTAGGTTATATTATTATGGTTAATTACTGTATGTCCTATTCCTTACAATATTCGACATTGAAGATTTTTGGAATCGTAACCACAAAAAAACGAATCAAACCATAAACACCATTCCATTCTTTGACCCCCATCATAGAAAAATAACACTTGTCCGGCAGCCCCTCATTTAAATACATCAGTGATGATTGGACAGATACTGTTCTAGAGGCAAATTCTCAGTCGCGGAAATTAACATTTGGCCTAGCAATATAAGCATAGTGTTGACTCTTCTTTGTTCTCATTTTCATTTTGGAAACACTTTGTTTTAAGACTCCTTGTAAAGCACTTTGTAACCTCTGTTTTAAAAGGGTCTATATAAATACAACTTTTCTTACTTATTAAGACTAGACAGATCTATCTGAGACCTGTCTAGACTGACTACAAGACAGCCAATGGCTCAATGCTACATTGCTTCTGTCTGAAACTACACAAGAAAATGCACTGATAACCTTCAAGAAATCGAAGCAGCTGTACAAAAGAAAAAATCTTGAAGCCAACTGTCTATATGTAAGTCACCATCAACCACCTCTTCTATATTGTTGACATCAAGCTGTACATCAAGGCTAAACTGCGGGTTACATAGGGTCACAGAGAGGAAAGGTGATCAGGACTGAAAAGACGAAGCCACCAGACGGCAGGATGGCAGACATGCAGGAATGTCCAATGGACCTGGTTATCCCACTCAGACATTGATGACATTGATGACTGTGCCCACAAGAACAATATTAGATTCAGTATCCTGTCCAAGGACACTTTGACAAGCATGGATTGGGGATTGAACCACAAACCTTCAAAATGCTTGAATATCCCTTAAAATTTTAACGAGATATAGTAGACTGTATTTGTGACAAGTTAATAAAGAAATATATTATCTGCACTAAATTCATGGTTTACACTTAATTCATTATTTGTTTCCTTCTTGCCCTGGCCACTGCATCTTCCTATGTCACACCAACCAACTGCATGTCCTCTCGCACCACATCCAGAAATCGCCTCTTTGGTCTTCCCCTTTTTCACTATCCTGGCAGCCCCATCTTTAGTATCCTTCCACCAACACATCCACTATTCCTCTTTTTCACATGTCCAGACCAATTCTATCTAGCTTCTCTTACTTTGGCTTCAAGAAGCCTCTCCTGGGCTGTTCCTCCGATGTGCTTGTTTCTAATCCTGTCCATCTTCTTCCATCCCAGATAACATCCGACCATCTTCAACTGTGCCACCTCCAGCTATAGCTCATGTTTTTTTGTCAGTGCCACTATCTCTAAACAATCCAGCAGAACTGCTCTCACTACCGTCTTGTAGATAGTAAGATAGCGTTGAACAATCTAGTTAAAACTCTACTGCCTTCTCTCCTGGACACCTTCATACTCCACCAGTATGTCCTAAGGACCAACCGCCTTTAAAGTCTTCATTTTTTTTCAAAACTGCTCTCCCTTCAACATTACTGATCCTTAGAACCTACTGATTTCCAATTCTCCCTCTCTTTTTCTTCATTCATCAGTACCCCAAGTACTCTTTCCCACTTACCCTGACACTTTCCTCACTTGTAAGTACATTCCAATCCCTACGCTTAATCACCCTAACCTGCTGCAACTCCTTCCTATCTCAATCTCTCTGCCTAGCCAATCAGTATAAGTCCTTTTTTACTTCTTTGGGTGTCCAATCTCTCATACAACCCATCATAGGCCTCTTGATTCTCCATCACCCAGGGCCCATGTTTACTCCTCTCTCTAATTCACACAGCACACACACTTCCACAACTACCATAATTTTATCTTCTGCTTTACCTTTGCTCTTTTCCTCTTTTGTACAGCCAGAGTCATCCTATATACTGCCATGCTATGCTGCTGTGCTACGTTTTCCCCTGTCACCAACTGGCAGTCTCAGATTGCATCTTCTACAGAAAAATGTAGTCCCACTATGAGCTCCTACCTCCGCTTTATGTCACCCTGTGCTCCTCCCTCTTCTTGAAATATGTAATCACCACAGCAATTTTCATTCTTTTTGCTAAATCTACCAACATCTGCCCTTCATTCATCATTCATATATACCTTCCCCCTCTCCATCATATCAGCTAACTCTCTACCTTTTCCTTTTTTTTGTGTTGTAACCTGCTGAAATTCCAAGAGAAATTCCAAATATATCTAGTTTCCGACAAAATAGAACCAGGTGCTGGATCCAAGCTTACGCTAGAGCCGGTGAAAATTTGTTCAATATATGAGTGCCTCACGTTCCCACTGGCTAGAGAGCCACGTCTGTGCGTCACTATTTACGTGTTTGATGCGTCTCTCTTTTCCAAGCAACCCTAGCGCTAAAAAATAACAACAATGACAGCCAGCGCCCCTTCGCAGCTGGTGCTACTGGACGTACTTGACCACATTGGCATCAAAATATGAGTGCTTTTGCATATTCATCCGCTCATTTTGACCGATGTGGACAGCGATCATGGCGGAGAAGAAAGGTAAGTACCTGCCATAACCTTACTCTTAATTAACCCTAACCCTAACGTAAGAACTTAATAAGATAAGATAAGATAAGACAAACCTTTATTAGTCCCACAACGGGGAAATTGCAGGGTTACCGCAGCAAGAGCATGTTACAGAATAACATTATTATGTACAAGTAAATTAAATTAAATTAAATGTGCAGTTATGGACATGTTGAGTAGTGTATTGTCCCATAGTGCAAAGTGCAAGTGAGGCGTTTGTGTGTGTGTGTGTGTGTGTGTGTGTGTGTGCCGATCTTTCCTTCCTGCTGCAGGCTGCAGGAAGGAAAGATCGGCGATATCGCTCCTTCACACACTTGGGATGAAGGAGCCTGTCAGTGAAGGAGCTCTCCAGGGTGTGTGCCTGTGGAAGTCCACCACCAGTTCCTTGGTCTTACCCGCGTTGATCTGGAGGTGTTTCCACTGGCACCAGTGCATGAAGTCTTGCGTCAGTCCTCTGTACTCCTTGTCGTCCCCGTCTGCGATGAGACCGACGATTCCGGAGTCATCAGAGAACTTCTGCAGGTGACACGTGGGTGAGTTGTAGGAGAAGTCTGCCGTGTAGAGCGTGAAGAGGAACGGAGCCAGGACCGTTCCCTGTGGGGCCCCCGTACTGCAGACAACCACGTCCGAGACACAGGCCCGAGTCCTCACATACTGTGGACGCTTGGTCAGGTAGTCCAGGATCCAGGATTAAAGGTGCTCATCTACTCCGGTCAGTTCCAGTTTTTCCCTCAGAAGCGTGGGCTGGATGGTGTTGAAAGCACTAGAGAAATCAAAGAAGGTAGGTAGAGCAGTTGGATGCGGCAGGGAGTTCAGTGTAGTGGGAGAGGAGGTGGGGGAGGGGCAAGTAATGTTTGCCTATTAGCTGCTAGTCTGTTAGTTTCAGCCTAGAACTAGCCACAAAGCAGCAACTTCCCTGTAGCCTGACAACTCATGGCCGGAAACTCATCTGCTGTGTGCTCCAGTGCATCTGTGTTCCTAATGATGATAATTTTGACGGATGAACTTCCAGACTGTCATGTAAATAGTAAACGCTCTGTTTGGGTATAGTGACATTACAGTTTTATTAATGCTCTACTGCAAGCAGAGCTTTATTATTATTAATGACTGACTTTAATAAACACTAGAGGGATTATTGATGGTCTACTCGAATGAATTGTTTGGCAGCACCACTGCAGGTTTTATTAATACAACATTTTCTGGTTTTGGTACTCCAACACATCTATACTTTAAGTACTGTATTGTGCTTCTATAGATTAAGCATATTGTAGCTTACATGTTCATCACAAAAATTGTTTATTTTCAAAAAACATTCTATAAAAACTTGTAATATAGGTGAATTGGTGACACTAAATTGCCCGTAGGAGTGAGTGTAAGTGTGGGTGGATGAATGTGCCTATGTGTCGGCCCTGCAATTTACCGGAGTCTCGTCCTGGGTGTATCCCGACTCTTGCCCGATGTCAGCTTGGATAGGCTCCAGCCCCCCGCAACCCTGACCAGGATAAGTGGTTGATAACGAATGAATAAATCTTACAAGGACTACAAAGGTCACAAAAACATAAAAGTGTGCAATATTATGTTCATGTGTTCAATTAAGTTTTCTAATAAAAATCTTGACGCTTCATTTTGGTCTATATTGTTCAGATGTGCTGCAAGAATTTCTTCTGTCTTCTCCAGGTATCGCAGCAGCTCATCGTTATTGTTGAGATTGTTGAGAAATAACACAAAAAAATACATCCATATGTCTGACACATCTGCAAGTCATATTGATGTCATTTAAAGTATACTATGGTATCACTACACTTTATCTGATACTGTATTGTTTAACCCACACTGTAATCAGCACTTATACAGTAAGATACTATACAATACAACCATACTATTTTACACTCCTACCTCTTTACTAGAATAAAATACTCTTTACCTGACCTGTATTATCCCCAACACCGTAATCAGTTTTTTTTCTTCTCTTTTTCAGCTATTTCCTCTTTTTTAGGGGGTCGCACAGTGGATCGTACCGTTCTGAAAATTGATTTAGCGTAGGTTTTTACATCGGATGACCTTCTTGACACAACCCTCCCATTTATCCGGGTTTGGGACCGGAACTAGATGGGCTGTGTAGCCGCACCATAATCAGTACTTATATAATATGCAATCAAACACCATATTCTATTTGACCTCTTTGGCTACTACTATACTGGATTATGATACTATCTAAATCTTTACCTGATACTGTATAATATCCCACACTTAAATTAGTAGATATTTGATATTATACAATGTAGCACTATTCTATATTACATTTTATTTATCTCTATACTGGGATATATTACTGTTAACTCTTTACCTGATGGCTGCTGAATTATATCCCATACTATGATCAGTACCTATACGATACTTTACATTGTTAACACTATATTTTTCACATCATCTACCTCTATACTAAAGTATATTTTAGTCTTAGCTTTTTTTCTGTATTTCATTAGCCTTCACAAACACTATCTTATCCAAAATAAAGACCTTGCTAAAAGTGTATTTGGAGGCAGGTTTTGGAGTAACCGTACACTGGACGATGAAATTCCAAATATTTCCCCTCTGATTGAATGCAGGATTGAAAATAATGAAAACAGGAGAATGAACTATGAATACATTTTCATTATTGTATCCTGGTCAATAATCCTGATCCTTTTCAGGCAGTTCAATGTGGCATCAGTAGTGCTGTGGGTGTTGTATTGGCCCATTGTGGTGAGCCTAGATCTGGGTCGCAAGGCAAAGCTCTCAATTTACCGGGCCTTTTACGTTGCAACCCTCACCTATGGTCATGTGCTCTTGGTTGTGACCATAAGGGTGAGGTAAAGAATACAAGCATCTGAAATGAGCTTTCTTCGAAGGTTGGCTGGGCTCAACCTATCAGATATGTTGAGGAGGTCAAAGATCCAGAGCGAGCTCAGAGTGGAGCCGCTGCTCCTTCAAGTCAAAAGGAGCCTGTTGAGGTGGTTCAAGCATCTGATTAGGACGCCTCCATTCGGAGGTTTTCCAGGTGTATAGACCGAGAATGCGCTGGAGGGAATACATACCTTATCTGACCCGGGAACATCGCAGGATCCCCCAGGTTGAGCAGGAGAAGGTTGCTTGGGAGAGAGATGTTCTGGAAAACCCTTCAATAATTCAATAACTGCTAAAATGTTTTTACATATTATTGTGATTTCCACACTGTTTTAGCAAGTAAAGAAACACATAGCCTTAGATGGGTGGACAAAAAGTACAATAGACATACTCCTTTATGACCTTTCAATTAGCCCCTTTATTGCCCTGATAATTTGAATTTAAAGGTTTAATTATATGCTTAATCAATAGATGTATTTCCATCAATGGATTTTTAGTTCAAAGGGAGCAAATGACTTGAAAAATATCGAAATGAAAGTCAATAAGCTTGAAGGACCAACTGAAAGCAATGGTTTGACTCAAGGGGAAGATATTGTTTGACTCAGTCTTTGCAAATGACATCCATCAGCAGGCAGACAAACACAAACTAATAAAAGAACAAAAGTGCTTTACAGCAGTGTACACGTCTGTCATCTGTGGAGAATCTCATAATACCACTGGATGCCTCTCGCACTATGTCATCAAAGCCTTAGGCCCAGCTCTCAATCAAATTAATCAGTAAATATTCTCTCAACAGACTGTGCAAACATAAGGCCTTGATTGCTCCAATATTAAATTGACCTCTATCAATATGTAAATGATTTAAATTGAAGAATTGGCCATGGAGTGACATCAGTACTCGTGCATTGTTCTGGTTTACAGATAAGGCCATCTTGTTTGGCGAAACCTTACGTCCCTTCCCTCTCTCTCTCGCTCTGTCTCTCTCACTACAACAAGCTCTCTCAGAAAGATTTCATTGCATTATTTACATGTTTATGATTAGTAAAGCCTCACAGAGCCGCCATCTGCTGGAAAGAGGCATGTAGAATTGGAGTGCCATTAGGCCTATTTATTTTTTACTATAGGAAAGAGAAAAATTAAGGGGAAAGAACCATGTGGTCCCCAACACACACACATTCAAGTCCGTTGCTGTGAGTACCCTCAAGTCAATATATATTGTATTTGTGCCTCATTGAATGTTGTATCACCCAACATTGTTCTTTGAAAAATCAACCCCAGTCTGAATCAACTGCACATATGGTGCTACATCCAGAGGACCCAACACGGCATCACCTACCTGGAAACAGGTATTTAGATTCAAATTATAAATATGTGTGTAAATGCATATATATTATACATGAATGGAACTTATTTATGCTTCACTTTTGGAGGCGGATGCAGTCTTTTCATTAGATTAATTATTTGATCAGTAAAAACTCAACATGTGACTGATTTTTTTTCCGATTCAATTCTTCATTTCTATATATTTCAAGTTCAAAAAAAGAAATGTAATTTTTCCTCGGGCAATTTAAAAGCACAGATAGAAGTCAAAAGGCACACACTGAGGTCTTCAAACACAGAAAACAAACAAGAAAAACAGATATCAGGCCAAACTCATCAATAACACAGATTCCTTTAGGCCTTAAGGTTCAGGGGTGGGGGGTGGAGCCTCAATAATGTCCTAGGTTCAAATCAATCTGGGGACTTGAGGTCTTTCAGTGTGGAGTTTGCATTTGTTCTCCCCATGTTTATTTGCACTGTGTTCTCTGGCTTCCTCCATCCATCCATTCTATGTAGCTGCTTATCCTGTTCAGGGTCACAGTGGAGTCTTTCCCAGCTGTCATTTGGTGACTGGTTCACCGGTTCATCACAGGGCCAGGGCATCACAGTTTAGCAGCAAAGAACTTGACTATTAAAGAGCGCATGAAGGAAGGCTTTAGAGCATGACCCAAATTGGGGGTGGTTAGCAGACTGAGCAGAGGGTCTGGGATGATTGGGAATTGAGGAGCTGGACAGCCATAAGGACAAAGTTCAATCTTCTTGTCTGTGTGCTGCTGCTTTGGTAGTGAAATCACCATTCTGAGGGCGGTCACTCAAAAACCTGGAAAAGAGTGTGGGAGGGGTCTTGCAGAAAGCAAGACCTCTTGTGATTGTGTGCTTGTGATCATTTCAGAAGCACAAGATGCAGAATCACCATCCTAGCTGCATTATTTCCCATTGATGAGGATCCAATACTAAACAGGGCTGCGTGTAAATTGCCACCACAATCGTGGTGGCAAAGGCCAGGCACCCAAAGTAAGTAAGTCCTCTTCCTGGAAAGAAACTCTTTTACATTATTTTTCTGAAAAATAGACACCTGTTTTTACAAATTAATGGTGCATTTTTGCCTCTCCCAAAGTCACTTACCATATAAAAAGATATTAGTCATGAATGTTCCTGGTAACCATGTTCTTTTCTCTGCTCTTTTCTCACATCTGTTTCTTAATATTGTATACGCAATCTGATCGACAGTACAGTCAAATATAGTGTTCTCACAAGAACTCATTAGGTATAATGATTAATAAATTGTTTTTTACTTAAAATATTTGTCAATATACATTAATTATGGAGCGCATATACTGTACCATACTGGCCAACAGACAAGCACACTAGAAGCAGCCTCTGAGTATCCCTTGAGTTCTCAATTACAAAACAGGTACCACTCAGAGGCATTCTCAAAGGGCCATGAGTGTGTTCTTCTGACTTCCTCTGACTGTCAAACCGTCTGCAACCTCTCTGTGTTTTTAGCTTGGACATAAAAATTCTGACATTAGCAGCTCTCATGGCTGGTTAGCTCTGACTACCAGCTGGCTGTTCCTGCTATACTGAATGGTGGTCAATCTGTCAATCTGTTTGTGTCTCCTTATATCTCATATCACTTACGCATTACTATTGAGGCTATATCCCCCTGCAGAGATTTCCCTGAGCTCTACAGGGAAAGTAGAAGGGATGCTTGATTTGTTCATGCAGTTAGCCATAAAGTATATAAATGCAAGATGCAAGAATGTTAGATTTACTGCTTTAGTTCTAGGGCCTGGCACTAGGGTGCTCATCAGTCATACAGAAAATTCTAATTTCTCTATAATCAATATTCCCAACACAAACAACAGAGAAATAAATACTAGATTGGCATATAATGCAGCATTTTATAGAAATGCATCTCAATATTAGCTCCAGGTGGGGCAGCATATTGGCATTGCGGGTAGCGCTTTTGCCTAAGCGTTCAAATACACCTGATAACCTGGGGCTTATCTGTGTTGAGTTTGCATGTTCTCTCAATGTCTCCGATGTCTCCGAGTCCAAAAACATGCAGTTTACCTGAATAAGTGACTCCCCGATTCCCAATACATAGTTATTCCCCAGACTTACCTTTGAACAACCAGTGTTCTTGCAGCTTCCTCTTGGTTTTGCAAGATGAACACAGTAGGTAGCAAAAATTACAGAAAATCTTGTGGTGAAGCTTGATTGATGTCTTCACACATGACATGGCTTTCAATGCTGATCATCCAACGTCCAGTTGTGATTTCATCACCAGCAACTGATGAAGACAACGATTATAGTTAATGTCCAGATCGATATGAAATATAGGCATCAGGTCCCAATCCAGACCCTTTTTTACTCTTTTTACATCAAGTATCCTAAGTTGCCGTTATCATACCACTGCAAATCATTACTGCCCATGACTTGATATAGCAAAAAAACAAAATTCACAGACAAAGAGACTGACAGACAGAGAAACAGACTAACCTACAGGCAGACAGACTGACTCACAGATAGACTGCCTGATAGACACACAGACAAAGCAATGCCAAATATATCAAAGTTGAGATGTGAATTATGTTGGTTGAAAATGTATTCCCAGGGCCATGAAATCAAATAAATTGACACGTTGCATGTTTTAAGAGCATGTATGCTAGCAACACGCAGTTAACACCAAGTCAGGCTTAGTGCGGGAAAACAAAAAGAAAGATTCAACACAAAATGACATGACAGGTTTGACAGTGAGTTTTATGAAATCACTATTACCTTGTTAATTACCTTGTTATTTGCAATATTTCAAAAACTGTTTTTTATTTATTTAAAATAACTTTGTACAAACTGAGCGAATGCAACAAGATTCTGCTCAGATGAGAAATGCGAAGATTCTGAAAAACAAAAGAAATAGTGTATAATTTTGTAAAATTTCCCTGTAGCCTGCTGTTAATATTTTGGTTCCAACATTAACAGTATTATACTTTTTTTACATACAACGGTAGATTGCTGTGAAAATGTACTGTATTATTATATTCATTTGTAACTGTGTACTTTAGAGGATGATCACAGATTTCACCACATTCCTCTTGTGGTTATCACCTTTTGTCTGATAGTTTATAAGGACTGAAGTACTCATTGTGTGTTTGGTGGTTTTAGGCTTGGCGCTGAAGACTATGTATCAATCAAAGATCAAGATCAACATCTTGTTCTCGATGGCACTTTGAGAGGCAGACAAAAACAGTGAAAGACGGACGGACATGCTAACTGTTCCCTGTCTTCTCACATTTCCTAGTTGCTATCATGCTGCAAAATAATTCTGTGAAAATTGCTGTGACCAAATTATAATACCCACATTTCCTATTTGTGAATCAGAGTCAATGTTTCAGCAATGTGTCTTTTTATTGAAGGGCTGTATGTAGCAAGTACATATTATTTAAGCTTTCAGAATATTCTAGGAACAGTATATATAGACTTCTAAGAATAGTCTATTAAGATTCTAGGAACAGTATATGAAGATTTCTGAGAACAGTCCATGAAGATTCTAGGAACAGTCCATGAAAATTCTAGGAATACAAGGCAATGATTACACTGATATATGAATTCAAATAAACACTCATTTTGCAATTGAAAAGGTACCATCTAATTTCTTTTTCAGATGGACATGAAAAACAAAACAATATATACAACATTAAATTATTATGGCCATGAAAAAATACAACACTACACACTGTATTATTATTTTTTTGCCATGATGATTACAGGTGGTTCCTTCATGTTCTGGTTCCTAGGCTCTAGCTCGCCATCAAAGTTTTTCAGACTGGTCTTGTTGGCATCAAGATAATTTTCCCAGAAGAATTGACCGAATTCAGAAGATTTTTCTTTTTCCACATAGTTTATTAACATTTTTAGTTTAGATAAAGTACATTTCACATTGTAAAAATAAATGACTAAAACAAATCGAGAAAAAATACTTTTTTGCCCACAGCCTTGTTGTAACATACATTGAAAATATTTGAATCAAAATCAGCGGTTTCATGAATTAAATAAATAAGAAAAACTTTAAAAATAAAGAAATAATTGAAAAACAACGGAAATAAAATAGATAAAGGATGCTTCTGATCCCGCAATACCATTCCCCTAAGAGAGAGATATTCCATTACTTGATTTACTTGGACCTCTGGGAGTTATCTCCCTTCTTATCAGAAGTATTTTTACTGTTGAAATAATCTATTAAAGGTTGCCATAGTTTGTAGAATTTGTCCTCTTGTTTCTTCCGAGACAGCCTGATCTTCTCAAGTTCAAAGTTTTCATAATATCCTTCAAGTTTAACTTTGTTGGTAGTGCCTTCTTTTTCCAGTTAAGTAAAATCAACCTTCGCCAAAACAAGCCAACCAAATATATCATAGTATGCATGTATGTTATTTTTTGATTTATTCATGACTTATAATTCCAAGAACTGCTATCAGAGGGTCTATCAACAGGCCTATGCAGAATTCTTGATAGTATTGCCAAAAAACAGACATATTTGGGCAGCTCCAGAACATATGAGCAATAGATGCTGGTACAAGTCCACAGCAGTCACACACACTTCTGCAGATGTTTTTAAAGAAGTGTGACCGGGATATGTTGTATTTTTCCCTCATCTGCTCAAAGGAAGGGAATAAGTAAAGTTATGACGAAAGTAGACATCCCTGCCAGGTAGATCGAGTTACAAGGAGATAATCAGATTTGAGTTTATTTGTCTGAACTGAGGCCATAGCCGAAACATAAAGAAGTTTAATCCCGAGATAAAAGTAGAGCCATAGCCAAACCATGACAAGGTTGTAAAGATACTTTCCCCCTCAACCCTGTCGAAGCCCTTCTCTGCGTCTAAAGATACAAGTATCTCAGATTGGGCTCTCGGTCTGGATGAGTATATAATGTCAAATAACCTGCAAATGTTTTGAATCATATCTCGATTTTTAATAAATTCTGTGTGATTCAATTGAATTATTGTAGGAAGTACATTTTCTAATCTCATGGCCATTTTTTAGCAGAATTACTGGTCTATACGATGCAGGTTCTAGGGGGTCTTTACCTTTTATTGTGCCGTAAGGAAATAGTAGCCTGACAAAATGTTGTCGGGAGTGGGCCTCTTGTAGGCCCTTTAGAAATTCATTAAAACGTCAAGGAGGAGTGGAGCTATTTCTTTGGTGTACATTTTATAGCATTAAGTAGTATACACGTCAGGACCGTGAGCGTTTGAACTTTGTAAAGTATGTAATTCTTTGATGATGTCCTCTAGAATGACTGGTTGTTCTAGGGAATTTTTGTCATTCTACTTGATGGAAGGAGTGTATGTGCCGAGCTTTTCTTTTTGATGCTGTTGTTGATAATTTCTCATATAACTTCTGAAATTCTTGATTTGGTTTCCTGTTGGTCTGTTGTTATTCCCCCTGTACTCTTCTGGATCTCTGTTATTAATCTCAAAGTCTCGAACATTCTTATCTGATAAGCCAGATATTTTCCGGTCCTCTAAAGTCTCCGTTGAGGAGAGGAGATCAAAGGCCGTCTACAGTGAGTTCCTCTTGCCGAGGAGTTCTGGAGTAGGAAATGTTGCAAATTTGCTCTCCAGTACTGAAATTTGTTAAATTTCTGCCTTCCATTTTTTGTGTTTTAAATGGTTGTGCAGAGCGAGATATAATTTGACCAAGAATACCACGAATATAAGCCTATTGTGCTTCCATCAAAATGATCTTAAAGATTTCCACCATTCTTTCAGTGTGTAATTGGAAACTGATTTGGACTCTTATAAATTCTACATGTACTTTATTAGATAATAAACTATTGTCCCTTCGCCACATTTTGGGTGTTTGTCTAAGGGCAAAATTAAATGGTCTTTTCACCGGGTGTTCTCAGATAGAACAATGGCTCTGTGATCAATATTTTTTACTGCCGACAGTATCTTTAAAAAAATAATCAATACTGGAGGAGTTATGGGCCTGCGAGAAAAAATTATATATTTGTTGAGTTGGCTGCTTATATATCCAGATGTCTATTACCTTGGCTGATTTAAGAAGTTCTGGATCAGTTTTGCAGATTTTGTCAAAAACTACTGTTTTTTTTGATTATCTGTCCAATGTTGTGTCCATAACAGTATTAAAGTCTACTGCCAGAATCAGCTTGCAATTAACTAACAAACCACTCACCGTCGTGGTCGGGGGAATATGTATTTGCAAATATTATTGGAGTATTATACATTTCCCCAGTAACTATAATGTATCTCCTATTTGTGCAGCCAGACTGGTATCTGCTCGTAAGTGTGAGGAGGAACAGGAGGGGCACTGCTGGATTCCTACTAAATGACCTCCAGTGACCCACTGACCTCCAGTGGGCTACTGGTGTCATGTTTCTGACAAAACTTTCAGTAACAGATTACATGAGGATGGAATGAGGACCCGACATCCTCTACAGGGACCTATACTCACAGCCCAGTATTGTGGAGCTCAATTGGTGTTCACCAGAGAACAGCAGAATTGGCAGGTTCTCCATTGGTGCTTCGTTCTCTTCACAGATGAGAGCAGGTCTAAACTGAGGTCATGTGGCAGGCATGACAGAGTCTGGAGACGCTGTGGGGAATGTTATGCTGCTGCATCATCATCCAGCAGGACCGGTTTGGTGGTGGGTCAGTGATGGTCTGGGGAGCCATATCCTTGGATGATCTCACATACCTCCTGGGGATAGCCAACCTGATTGCTGTAAGGTACCAGGATGAAACTGAGGCCCACTATCAGACCTTACACAGGTCCAGTGGACACTGGGTTTCTCCTGGTCCAGTACAATGCCTGACCTGATGTGGTCGGAGTGTGTGGGCAGTTCCTGGAGGATGAAGGTATTGATGCCATTGGCTGGTCCTCATGTTCCCCAAATCTGAATGAAAATGAGAACCTTTGAGACATTCTGTATTGATGCATCAGATACCACCCACCACAGACTAAAAACTGTCCAGGAGCCCTGATCCAGGTCTGGGAGGATATCCCCCAGGACACCATCCTCCATTTCAACAAGAGCATGCCCATTATGAGTTGTTGTGATGAAATTCACTGGAGTTGGATCAGTCTGTGATGTCCGTTTTTCCCTTTGATTTTTGGTGTTATTTAGAATCCATCCCTTAATTGATTTAATGGTTTCCATCTGATCCAGCTCACCACCAAGTAGTGATCAGTTGACAGCTCAGGACTTCTCTTCACCCTAGTGTCCAAAACATGCGGCCGCAGATCAGCTGATACGACTACATGACGATCATCGATCTACCACCCTTATGTTTGAATATGTTGTTTCCTACTGCCCGATCTACAATGCACCGGACCTCTGTGGATTCCTCCGTGGGTGGTGGGCCCACGGGAGGAAGGACCCATGTCCCTGCTTTGGGCTAAACCAGACCGGGCCCCATGGATGAAGGACTGGCCACCAGACGCTCGCTGGCGGGCCCCTACCCCAGGCCTGGCTCCAGGTTGGGGCCCCGGTGACCCTCCGGGCAGGGTCCTCGAGTCCTTCATATTTCCTCTCATAAGGGGTCTTGGACTCTCTTTGTCTGACCCTTCACCCTAGGACCTCTTTGCCTTGGTTTGATTTGTTGTGTAAATTTGTTAATTAATTTTAGAGTAATATTGAAGTATAAATATGTATGAGTTACAAATTTTTTCTAAAAAATTTAGAGTTTTAGAAAAAAAACATTTAGAGTTTTTCTAAATGGAGCGACGACTTCGAGCTATTTCAGGCAGCCAATTCGAGCTACTGAGTTACTGACATGAAAATTTTACAGGCTTGACATTAATAAGTGTGAGACTGACAAGCTCATGTGTTTATGTGTTAAAGATGACTAAACGCCAATGATAATGATTCCTTGTAAGGTAGAAAAGAGATCAAAAATCCAAATCCAACAAGCTGGATTGGATGTCAACACTACCTTGAAGGTAATATGAACACTTTTACCTGTTCACCCTTAACAGGTAAAAGTGGGAATATCAACATACACTGTAAAAACATTCCCTGTTCAATTACAGTAAAATACTGGATGTTCCCATTGTTATCCCCCCTAAAAATGGATTTAAATGGCTAAGACAGGAGTTTACTCTACAGCATTAGGTTTTTATTCAATTCAGTGCAATATCAAACACAATCAGTAACTAATATATTTCAAGGGATTATTTTTCTAAAATAAATCCATAGAAATACCATTCCAACTAAGACAGATGGCCATTTTAACATTACACAGCAATTATTCAAGTCAAACAACTTGCATACTTAATATAACTTAACTTAAAATAAATAATAATCTTCAGTTACCATCTATCCTGAGTTATGATCATGCACAAATAGAAAATGAGGGACAGAACAGACCTGGAAGTGTACAATTAATATTTGAATTTAAAACATAAACACATCCCATTCACAAAATTAAAAAAATAATCAAAAATATTTTGTCAAGATAATAACCTCTTTGTTTTAAGTATATTATTTCTTTACTCACAAATAGACACATTGCATGTTTTAACAGTAAGATACAAAACAATGTCAAGTTGAGCGAGTATGCTAGCTTACTAAATTCATTAGCATGCATGTTTGCAACACGTAGCTGACACCAAGTTAGCCTGACTTCAGCTGAAAAGGCCATTATAATGTAAAATCAACAAATATGAAATAACAGGATGAGTCTGAGTTTTATAAGATCCAAATTACCTTGCTAAATAAACATAAGCAGGATGGAGGGATGTATAGTGTACTGAGACGAGGAGGGGGCAGTAGGTGGAGCGTTGTTGAAGTGTTGCAGACTCTGTGTCAAAACCATCATCTTCAGTCCTACTTGTTCTTTTACACCTTTCTATCAGTAACTGATCTGCAATATTTTGCACCTATGGTAATTGAAGTCAAATCTGAGTAAAGCTTTGTCTCGAGGGCTTTGCTAATCACTGAGTTGATACAATCATAATCATAAAATGAAACCTTTCATTAAAGACTGTTTTAATGAATTTTATTGAGTGTTGGAAGCAGGCGTAATTTTATCAGTAATTTTTCATGAAATTTCGTACAGTTTGACAAATGTTTATCATAACAGCTTGACACAAAATAAGACATTAACTCGAATCAGCGTTGCAAGATGGGAGAAGTAAGTATTATCGTACCAGAAGCTCAAAATTATCATATTTTGTGGAAAATTATCGCACGTGTTGTATTTGCTTCATCATACCTCTTAGAGCTCAGTTTTCTACCCTATGACTACTCTACTGTATATCTGTGATTTCATTTTCCATAATAGTCGGAGAATATTGTCGCTGCCAGAAAAACATCTCTGGAGTGTAGGCGAAGCTCCGCCCCAATGAACAACTGTCAATCAGACATCGTCCTCTTTGAAGCCTCACACTGGTTCCTATATTGTTTAATCCTGTGTGTCTTACACGTTATAAAGATGCCCAATCTGAAACAAACATCAATGAAACAGCCTCTATTACTTAAAAAGACATTGCGACTAGAGTGGACAGTTTGTTGTCAATAGGGAGAAGTGTATCACTTACCTCATGAAAGCTCATGGGAGTTTTCTTTCTTGGTGGGTGCATCTGTCAGCGTCAGCGATTCGTTCGAACAAGGACGTTTCCCGACTGAGGAATTTAACGTTTGCCACAGAGGCCTTATTTGAATTCCTTCCTATTGTTAATGTATGTTTTTAGATTTAGAGAACTTTTGCTTAAGCAGCAGGGCATCTCCATGTTCATACATCACCATATTGCTCCATCAAGGCCGTCAGCTCAATTGAATTACAATGAGATAACCTCGCTTTTAATATAAGAGTGACGAAGTGGCCAAATTATAGTACATTTGGGGATTCTTGCCATTATTGAACAAATGCTATAATTATCGTACTTCTGGCAATACGGTTCTTGATCACAGAACGAAAGACTTAATAAACTTCAAGAAAGGATTTAGAGTTAGATGTAAGCATGAGACTGAATGATCTTGTGTGGGTCATTTCAACATTGGCTGTGAACAATTGAATCTATTATGGATATTTTTATTGACTACTACTGTAGTACGATTTGGGCTTATAAGTAAAGGGAAAGCTCTCCCCAAAATCAAGGACTTTTTATTTCCATTTTACAGTTTTGTGCTATTTATATCCCTGGAAAGTTGGGGATATAGGATTATTATCATACAATGCATCGAAAAGTTTTTCGGACCATGATTTCTCAACCATCCGATTTAGTCCAGATTTGGAGCATATATAAATTTACTCAATGAGCTCTATCTTTTATACTTAATGTTTTATTCTAAAACATCATATATTGATCACTAGGGTGAGCTATTTAGGGTAAACAATGCATTCTGGACAAAACTTTCCCAAAATTGGTCCGATTTAGTCCAAATCTGGTCAATATTATTGGACTCAAGGATTCTATCATGTTAATGTCATATTTTACCCTAGTAGCTTTTACGTTATTTTACTCACTAGGGGGAGCTTATTTTTTTTTTTTTTTACAAAACACTAATATAGTTTTCTAAACATAACTTCTGAGGCCTTAGCCAGACTTTCCAGGGATGTACATCACAAGGCATATTTCAGGAATATACCCTTGCTGTTGTGGATGCAGCATAGGCTTAGTTTAAAATTGTCAGATGGAGCTTTTAAAGTATGTTCATCAATTATCCATAAACTGAAGGACATATTTTTGGGAAGCCTAAGAAGGAACTCATTAAATTGGTAACGGGATGCACTCTTAGTATTGCACAGCTGAACAGTTTAAGCTGTGTTTAAATGTGATCTTGAAATAATTTGATTTTGCTTTACTAAATGACAATTATGCTGTGCTAATGATATGTGAGGCAGGTGTAGAACAAAGGAAAAAACAAACAAAGAACAATCAGCTCTGCATTAACATATTAATACTTTTGGTCAGTGACAGCCAATCCATTAAGAGACATTCACCCAACTTCTCAGTAGCTGGGTTAACATGGACAGCCTAATTACGAATAGATTTGGAAGAGGCGCCTAATCGGAAAGAATATACTGCATGTAGACACCCCTTTCTGGAAGAAAAGGCCTTTTCAAAATGAGATTTCATTTTTTTGCAAGGGGGTAGTCTAAGTCCTTTCCGAAAGGCTTTCCAATAGCCAGTCGCTGCATGTAAACACGAAAGCTGTTTGAGTTGTATCTGCGAATGCCCAGCGTCATGACATAATGCACTGGCTGAGCTTTTTCAGTCCACGCACAGCGCTGCGACACATTTTAAATATGGCAACTTCGAAACAGTACTGGTCTACATCCGAGATTCATTTACTCTTCGCAACTTTGAAAGACTTTGACGTAGTTGGACGCTTAGATGGACGAAAAGTTGTTTCCGCAAATGCCTTCTTTGTCATACTCTTCTTCTGGGCGCATGTTTACGGTTGGAACTCAGCTCATCGATGCATTATCAACACCTTATGAACTGGAGTATGGATCATCTGCGTATATCAAAAAGCTGTTTCCGATTAGATGAGTTGATGCATTTAAACAGCGGGTCAGAAAACATCACAGGTCAAGTAAGCAGGCGATCGGCATTACATTTCGGAAAAGATATAATTCAGATAGGAGAAAAAGTGTCCCATTTAAACCCGCCTAGGGAGGACTGTATTCTACAGAAAAACTTAGCAGGTCAAATGTGATGCAGCCTCAATACACCTCCTTTGGGTGTCATGGGAGCTGTAACCATTGATTAGCAATTGTCCTTCCTTCGCTATCCTGAGAGGCTGTTTGTCCCACAGGGAGGCAGACATTACATCACAGCAGGCCACAGGGACCATTCAAAACCAATCAAAGCAAAAAGACTCAGGATGACCACTTATATAGGAGTGTGGGAATGGATTAGTAAAAACTAGTTAAAATCAAGTCTGAAGCGGAGCCCAATCTAAATGTTACAGTGAGCTGCTATGGCAATAGTGCAGCATCTGAGGGGCTTTTTAAAAAAAACAATATTTGAGAAAAACTGCGATGCCTTGCTCCATTGTTCCATAAAAACATTTCAGCTAACGTATCATGAATTGTAACCCATTTTTAAAGATTTATATCGGAAGTTGTTGTGCACAAAAGTTTGGGAAGTCATGAAATAATAATGCATGGACAAACGTCAAGGTTTCTGTATTTTTGTTGGGTTTACCACTAAATTTATCAAATAAAATATCAAATAAACATCTCCACATCTTTTTGTGACAATTTCTGTTCTAAAATGTTTCTCATTAGATATCATTTATTTTGTGCTGTTAAGTATATTCTGGCTGAAATTGTGACATTTTGTGGTAATTTTTTGTTAGGAACTTCCCTGGGGTTTAGCTTGGACCCAGACGCAAGACAGCGCCGCAGAGCAGTTGTAATTAAAATATTTATTATAACAAAGTCGGGAGAGGAGTCATGGGAAGAGTCACTGGAGGAGTCGGGAGTGGAGCCGGGGTAGGAATCACGGGAGGAGTCACGGGAGGAGTCACGAGAGGAGTCGGGGGGAGGAGTCGCGAGTGGAATCAGGAGAGGAAATGCGAGGGGAGTCGGGAGAGGAGACACAGGAGAAGTCACTGAAGAAGTCGTGGAGGAGTCACAGGAGAAGTCGTGGGAGGAGTTGGGAGAGGAGTCACGGGAGGACTCACGGGGAGACTGGGTAGCGGAGTCTTGGGAGCACTAAGAACGGGAGTCTCTGGGTAGTTGAGCGCCGAATTCACAAGAATTTCATCCGGGCCGGGCACAAGAGGTCCAACCGTTCCTCCACGGCGCTGGGCAGCAGGTCCTCCATGGCGCTGGGCAGCGGGTCCTCCGCGGCGCTGGGCAGCAGTGAGGACGAAGACTTGGGCAGCGGTGAGGACGAAGACCTGGGCAGAGCTGAGGACGAAGAGCTGGGCAGCGGTGAGGACGAAGACCTGGGCAGAGCTGAGGACGAAGAGCTGGGCAGCTGTGTGGACGTAGAGCTGGGCAGCGGTGAGGCTCGGCGCCGACTTCGCCTCCCTTTGGGAACCGGTTTTATTGCCAGCCGGGTTCCCCGAAAAAAAGAGTCCAGGTCAGCACCAACCTCGGGAACACTACCTGCTCCCTCAGGTGATGATTGTGGCTGAGGGTTGGCGGGTAGGAGGCCAGCGGACTCCGGAGCCAAAGCAGACAGAGGACTAGCCGGCTGGTGGCTAGCAAACACGGGTGCTGGAGCAGGGGAAGAACCAACGGGCCGGGACCGGGAATATACTGGCAGCGCGTCTGGGTTCTCCACAAAGTTCTTTAGCCACTCCGGAAAGAAATCAGCCAGGGTTGGGCAGAGACCTTCCGGCGAGCGATGCGGAGAGCGGCCTGTTTACCTCCTCATGAGGACTCTTCATCCACTCCGCATGGATGCAGATGAGTGTGTAAGTTAGTTCATTTATTTCTAAGTCTATCAATGCGTCCGTTGGGTCCATTGTGGCCAGTTCATTCTGTTAGGAACTTCCCTGGGGTTTAGCTTTGACCCAGACGCAGACACAAGACAGCACGGCAGAGCAGTTGTAATTAAAATATTTATTATAACAAAAACGGCACGAGGAAAAGCAGGGAGAGGAGTCACGGGAGGAGTCGGGAGAGGAGTCACTGGAGAAGTCGTGGGAGGAGTCATGGGAGAAGTCGTGGGAAGAGTCACTGGAGGAGTCGGGAGTGGAGCCGGGGGAGGAATCACGGGAGGAGTCACGGGAGGAGTCACAAGACGAGTCGGGGGGAGGAGTCGCAAGCGGAATTACGAGAGGAAACGCGAGAGGAGTCGGGAGAGGAGTCACGGGAGAAGTCACTGGAGAAGCCGTGGAGGAGTCACAGGAGAAGTCTTGGGAGGAGTCACGGGAGGAGTAGGGAGAGGAGTCACGGGAGGAGTCGGGAGAGGAGTCATGGGAGGAGTCGGGAGAGGTTTATTATAACAAAACCAGACAGCATTAACAGAACTTCCCCTAATAATAAATAAATCCAAAGTCTTGACATTAATAAGATGCCCGGATGCCAAATTAATGATTTACTTCATTCATCATTAATAAAATGTTTGTGTAATATGTATAATAAATTTGTCCCTCCTAGTTGCTCATTACAGGATTTATTGTTTATTGTTGATTTGGTCTAAGCTTAATTTATCTTTATAAATGAGGTTTAGTGTGCCTGGTTCACATTTTAGTCTTACAGTCATAATGCAGACAAGAAAGAGAAGCTACAGAGGGGAAGACATAATAAGCAGAAGGAGGTAACTGCTCAGATAGACAGAACTTTATTAGGCAGCCTGCCAGTAGCTTGATCATTAAGACCAAAGTGTTTCTGCCTCGCTAACTTTGTTAAATCTTGAAGAAATTGAGTCATATTAAGTCTTATGCAACGAGAATTATAGCCTTCTTTTATCTGTTGTGTTGAGTAAAACATATGGTTCTTTATTCTCCTGATCCAGGTTTTCCACCAAATGGGGATCTATTGAAAGTTCAATCAGAAAGTCTTACCTCTTGTACTCTCAGGCCTTAGTTACTGCTCATGAGACTTTGTTATCCTCACCTTTCACACATGCTCAGTTCCAACTACCTGCTAAACAGTCTGGTTCATCAATTGCTATCAGCTTCACTCATTCAGGTAGCCTCATCAATCCTGTCACTTTTTTACACTTGCATGCTTACCCTATTACCTTCAATCTCTTTCTTTAAATAGGACTCTCCATTCATTTAGTTCCGTCATGATGCCGGTTCACGTGTCTTCCACCTCCCAGTCTTTGCCTAGTCCTCGTAGATGACTTAGCCTCATCATTTATCCAGTTCAGCAGAGTCCTCAGCCACCACCACCAGAATCCGGACTCAAAAGGAGGAATATTCCATGCTGCTGCTCTAAGCAGATTAGCTTTAATCAGAATGTCCCCGAAGAGTCTCAGCACCAGAGACTTTTAATAAACTAATTATCACACGTCATCTGTCGTAATACAATCATTCATCTTTTCAGCAAGTAGGTCTACCCACCTGAGTTAACTGAGACTACCTTGTCCCAGATCTCTCAGATAATGAACACCACCCACACGCTCCTCTTGGAGAGACGGTTCAAATATTCAGTACTAAAACAGATACAGAAAATGCAGACTAAAGATGCAGCATTTTTCGAAGGAGGCAGACTTCAAAGATGCCGTCATCATAATATGTGACGGTTACATGGGACAGTCTGGTCAACTTATGTTCCATCCCTCACCTTTGCATCACGAAGCTCCAGGACTGTCGCCTATAAGAACATAGACAACTGTTTTTTAGCAGTTGAGGTACAACAACACGGCTGGTACACTGAAGTTTGCCCTATGGAGGGGTGCTGAGGCTTTGTGGCAACATCAACCATCACATTGCTCAGAGACCTAGGAGTCAGAGGCCTGCTTCAAACCGTCAAAGCTGTGTCGGAGGCAGCTGAGAAAAGCAGCTAATGGCTCTGGTTGAATAGACAAGACCCCTGCTGGGCCCAAAGGTAGCAGGCCAAGGTGTCACAAGGGGGGGGGGGGTTCTTGGATGCCAGAAAACATGGTTGAGCCCTCCAGAGACGTCTTGGGCTCATCAACAATACATCAAGGAAAGAGGGTGCCCACTTGAGAACTCCACTTTGTCAACCCCCACAGTTAATTCTATTGAATGGTGTGTGCACATAAAATACTGTTACATTTTGTTTTGTATTTCTGAAAATCTGATGAGTAATCTTGGATTCAGTCATTATAGTCAAATCTGTGTGTTAGTAGTTTTACATATTGTGGCATAGTAGTGTTAATAGTACTATTCTTTTTTGTGTAGGAAAAGCTGTAGGGGTTTTAGTAATAATAGTAATAGTATACATTCTTTGTAATTTAAACTTTTGATTTATTTGTGTGCAGCCTATTATTGTTAGGGATTGAGAAGCTTAGCTTAACTCCTCAGCTGCTGGAAGGTGTCCATGATGCCGCTACACTTTTGAGCAAAAATCTAATCATCATGGGTACACAATGAATCTTGGGACAACGTGGACGATATGTTTGATCCAGCACAGAAAAAGAGGTTCATTTGAAAGAGCCTTCGAAATGTGTTGGCCTTGTTTGTTACTGTTATGCATTCGGTCTTAAAACAGCCCTCACAGGATACAGACCCTGAATTGATACGCAGTTGAAGTGATGCTTAGAGGGAAGAAAGCACATTTATTAAACAAACAGGAGGTTATTCAGAGACAGGTTTCACGTGTACAGTGAACTTACAAAATAAATGGGGGACTAACTAAAACTAAACCCAAACCATATCAGAGCTGAATCCTCTGCTTTTCCCATCAAATTCCTTTGCTGGAATTTAATTTAACTTTTTAACACATTGATGAAATTGAGTGCCCTTTTTACTGGCCCACTATATGCGACGGTGGCTCAGTTGGTAGAGGGGTTGTCCACTTATCTGAAAGTCAGTGGTTCAATCCCTGGCCACTGCAGTCCACATGTCGAAGTGTCCTTGACAAGATACTGAACCCCAAGTTGCTCCCAATGGTCCCAATGTGTGAATGATTGCCCGAATGGTTACTTCTCATGATGAGCATGTGGTGCCTTACATGGCAGCCTCTGTGTGAATGTTAGTGTGAATGGGTGAATGCTGACCCACATTGTAAAAGCGCTTTGAGTAGTCAAGTAGACTAGAAAAGCGCTGTATAAGTACAGTCCATTATTTACCATTTATATTTACCAAGACTTCCCACCAGATTAACTCATTTGGTGCCATTTTGGATGAAAGTGCAGAGAGTTAATTCTGCTGCAGGGAGAAATTTTGAGAGGTCTAGTCGTGACTAAAAAATAAACAGGCAGCAAACTTTAAACACTGTATATTTGTTAGAGGCAGGAAACCTGCCCTGGTCCAAATAAATCTACATTTAAGAGGAGACTAAGTCGTATTTGTGAGAATATTGTTAGCATTTATTTTAAATGCAGCACAATAGCTTAATTTCCCTTTACTTGTAGCCTGCAAAACTGACAAATATAGCCCTTTAAATTTTCTTCTCGGTGCTGTCACAGATGAAAGCAGGGCAGGCTTCATACAGCTTCAACATTCTCATTTGCAAATCCGGGTATGACAGGGTTCCTCCGCCAGCTTCAATTATGAATGACAGCCTTTTATCTTATTCTTGCTAATTAGGTGAGTTGATACTATAAGCTCAAGCCATCTTCTCTTCCCTTTATTGTTCTCCAAGATACTTGATTCCGACACATCGAGTAAAACACACTGATGGTGAGAGAAATGGGTCAGGAGGAATTATCCTGGAGTCCCAACAAGTGAAGTTTAAAGCCATGCAATAAAGAAGAAAGACTCACCTCACAATTTATCAGAAAGTGACCTCTTTAAACTACTGCTGCCACTGAAAGGTGATTGCATATTTTAGTTCTGGCATTGTGGTAAATATATCCATACTGGAAAATAGTGGAGTTTTCCTAGATACTTTAAACCCAATTTCTGTGTCGACTTTGAAGTGCGAGGGCATTTTTGCCTAACATCACACAACTTTACTTTAACTGGTACCCAGAACTTTGTTGTGTTGGAAGCATAGCCTTTAAATACATGGAAAAGGGATTCTCAGAGGGATTAAGTCATATCTTATATGGTGACAGAATCTTGGGTCAATCCAGCTGGATCCAATTAGAAGCCTCTGACAAGAGGCCACGACAAGCCTGCTGCAGCAACCTATTCGTCTCCTGGCCGGGGTCTTCACATAGGCAGGGATGGAAGGATAGAGGACTCAGGGAATAATAGAAAAACAAACAAGTCACGACTCCAAGAGAACACCTACCAGATACTCATTAGTGGAGAATCTCTGCAGCTTCTCCTACTCTTCCCCTGCTTACAAACCAACCCCCCAGCTTCCTCTCCTCTATCTATGTGCTCTGCTAAATGGAGGAGATAAAACAAATATTCATTTTTATGGCACTCGGACACTGATTGTCACTTTTTCATTACTGACAGCACTTTTGATAGCTTTCAATTGAACTTTTTTTTATTTGCCTGACAGCAATTCCTGTGTCGAAGGAAATTTCTAATATTCTTTGTTCTGTAAAAGAATCGCTTCCATGGCGCTCTGGCTTTTTTCTCAAAGCAAAGTCAATTGTTCGTTCTCAAACTTTCAAAAATGTTCTATTTGATGTGGGTCGTTAAAAAGGAAAACAATGTGAGTGTTTGATGAGCGGAGTCAGCGATGGCAAAGAGCTTAATAGAATATAAATGTCAATAATGCACAGGATTCTCAACTTGCTCACCTTTATATAAGAAATGCTTGGGTAATTTTATTGATTCTACGTTGATCAGGTTTCTTCTATACAAACATATTATTCAGTACCTTTTTGAAGTGTTTTTAGCCCAAAACTAAAGACAATTATCCACATCTCTAACCCTAAATGCTAATTTCCAACGCAGAGAAAATCAATATTTTCAACATAGTAGATAAAACGATGTAATCATTTATTTTATTTTTTTTAAATAAATACTTCTTCTAGGGAATGCGTCAAGACAATAAACTTATTCTAGAATTTGGGCTTAGTAGATCAGTGGTCCCTTGTCCTCACCTTGTTTTTAAAAAAAGAAGAAGCACAGTAGCTTGTGTATTCCCGTCCATGGCCATAAAGAGAAGCAGCAGCTTAGGCAGGAAACTCTCTTGTCTCGGCACCCCCATTTCAGGGACCGGGCAGCAGCTTTGAAACAGGAAACACTGAGTGATGGACTAATCCTATTCAGGTCCCTGAACAAGTGCCTTCTAGGCAGACTTCTGCACAGCTGTGTATGCCTCTGAACCATCACCAGCTGGGCTGAGCAGGCAATCCAACTAAGGTTATACAAAGGGCAGGAGAGGAACAGCAAAGACTGGGGTCTAAATTCAATATTTTATAGGGAGGGCATTCTATAATGCATAAACACAACATGTAGACAAACCGTCTACAGTAAAACAATAAAGAGCTAATCCTGCAGTGGCCTCTCAAGAAAAACAAGCACCATCCATCATCACTTTTGGAAATATAGCACCCTTAGTGTCGGAAATATTCAACAGACATCTCACAAAATCGATCCAGTTCTTCCTTGCACTAAGTTCTATGAAGATATTGAACATGAAAATGATACATGAAACGGTTTCTGACTTAGCAGGTTAACACAAAGTTTTTCCTATCTTGTTTATATCAAAGCAAAAAAATATATATATACTGATCTGCTGCAGGAGAAGGGAAAAGTCTTCTTTTTTTTTCATCATGATCTTGAAAAGGTCATGCATGCTTTTATTTCGTCACACGGACGCCTTGAGTTGCGGCTGTGCCACAGATTTTTTACGTGAAAAATAGACCACGCAGGTATTTTTGGCGGAGCAGTGTGTTTAGCTGTTGCTGGGACGTGTTACGGTGTGTCTGGTCATGTCACAGATATTGTTTTGAATGGCTGCAACAGGAACAAGCGACCAGCGACCGGGACTGGCGACTAGGACAGTAATGCTATGCCATTCCTGTCCTAGTGCAATCAAGCCCTTAGTCTATTTCAAGTTACTGTAGTAGCGTTGAGCCATAAAACTACTTCAAGCATTCAGCTCGTATCTAATGCAGATGTTCAGCTTTTAACAAACCAGAAAAGTTACTTACCAGTTTGAGAATTGTTTTTAAGATTTTACTGATGACTTTCAAAGTACATCAGTACCTACCAGCTACATTGCTAATCAGCTGCTCCCCTATGAGCCAGGGTAAACCTTTAGATCCTCCCTGGAAGGCTGTTCAGGTGTCCTGGCTGAAGACAAAAAGGGTGACCAGATATTTGTTAAACCTCACATCTCTGAAGCTGCCTTTTCAAGGATCTAAAGCGTTGCAGAATGAGTATCATATTTCAAATCACTTTTCAAAACATATCTCAGTAATCCTTTAGATCATTCTAGCACAGGGTTTTAATGGCATTATAATGGTCCCATTATTATTACAGTATATTTACATTACAGTTACACAAGGCACTCATTGTGCTAACATGACTAACATCCCTATGACCAAAAGGGCAACTCAGAGCAAAGTTGCCTCATAGCAAGAAAACCTCTGGCCGTGGGGGCTCTCCGTGTCTGCATGGTAATCCAGCCTCCTCCCGCCATATTGGTGAATCTGTGACTCTGAATTGGCTGTAGGTAGGAATGAGCGCGAGTAATATATCCATGCATTGTAATAGTGATTAACTGTCGCTCAAAGCCGGATGGGATAGATTCCAGCCCCCCCACGAGCCTGAACGGGTTAAACCGTCACAGATAATATGAGTGAATTAAACTGTTGTCAAAAAAACCCCACTAACACTGTATTTTAATTTTCCAGTATTTTTATATACAATGTAACATTGTATCTTCACAAGAAGCCTCAGGTTATGGTTTCTGCTGATGAATCTAAACTGTGATTACTGTATGAAAAGATTTAGGGGAAACTATTGACAGTCTGAAGAGCATTATAAATCCACCAGCTATCATTGAGAGCAGAATCTCTCCTTGTAGCAATGCTGGGGCTTGTCAACCTAATTGCACTGTATATGTCCAAGTTGGAAAGTCTAAGTGATGGAGCCTTAGTATGAGTGAGTTAGATCTAAATCTTCACTGTAAAATTTTTGTCACATTTATCAAATGAGAATACTTATTCATTGAATGTAAAACGTTCCCGTTCATTTTCAGATGGACATTATTGCTCCATCTTGGCATCAGACCAATATGTGAGCTTAGAGGTCTGAAGAAGCCAGCCTTAATTTGCAGTGGTAGCTGTGAGAGTGTATATGGGGTTGATGGTGGTGGTGGGGTGGGCGTCGCTGATGGACACAATTTTCTGTGTCCACACTGAAGAAGAGGAGATTGAAACTGTGTTCTCATCATCCTGGAGCCACTGGGTTACGGTTTAAACACTAATCCTGAATGATGAGTGAGGTGGAAACATCCGCCACAGCAAGCTTCAAAGATTGCAACCCGTCTGTCTGATCGCGTGCTCACTAAAGAGCCCTCATGGTAGGGAAAAGGGCAGCTGCAGCTGTCAGGCACCTTGTTTTGCCATTCTCATCAGGGAATTAAACAGAGAGAGTTTATCTGACTGCTCTAACAATTATGTGACAGATATCAGAGGTGACTGACTACTGGTTAAAGAGTTTCTCGCCCCGAGTTCTATTCAAAAGCAAACCCCCCAAAAAAGTTATATCAAAGCAACTTCTTTTGGCTCTTTCCCTCTTCTTTTTCTTAGAGGTCTCCACAGCTGATTCTCTGATTCTGCATATTGATTTGGAATAGGGTTTTTTTTAAGTAGTTTTTTTTTACATAAGACGCCCTTCTCAACACAACCCTTCCATTTATCCAGGCTTGGGACCAGCACTAGATGTCGCTGGGTAGGCTGGTAGGACTGAGGACCTTGCCAGAGGGTGCAAACTGGATTTAGGCCGCGGCTTCATTTGACTGATATTTGAACCCCAGTCTCTTGCAACAAAGTCAGTGGTGTAACCCTCTGAGCTATCCAGCTGCTTTATCACAGCAATCGATACAACATCGGAATAAACTATTGATGTTAACTTAATATTCACAAAGTAGTGATATTATATGACCCGGAAGGTGTACTTGTCAATAGGAAGTGAAAAAGGCTTTACAGAGGCTACCTCAGCTCTACCTGCCTGGAGGCTTCTCTGCAAGTTTAATTATTGCTTTGCTGTCACAGAGATAATTCATTGGAATTACACTGCTGTTGTGAAACATTCAAAGTCTTGCCAGCTTGTCTTGCTGAGCGGTACAAACAGGCACAGAGCTGCTCTGATACAAAATTACATCCTGTTGTTGGCTGAAGCCTTCTGTCTGTATCAGAATTACAGTTATTATTGGGTTAAGCTGTGCTGTGATTGGTTCAATTATGTTTGATTATGGAAGAAATACTATTCTATATTTGATTTGCTGAGGAATCAAACTGGGTCTAGTTTCTCCCCATAGAAAATAAACATAGCATGTAAGATGAATGTAACCAACCCGGAGTTGAGTTACTTGAGTATCCAGGAGACAATCAACAATAAATTTCAATGCATGGATACGGTGCATGAAAAATGGAAAACCATTGAGCAAAAAAAATAAAAAAAATACTGAAATCTGTTTAAGAGCAATTAGAGAATCAATATTGTATTTGAAGGTCTGAACAACTTCTTCAGAAATTAGCTCCATAGGGCTTGAACTGATATTTCTCTCTGCTCTAATGATATCTAATGGAAAAAAGGACTGCTACATCACACAGCTGAGAATACCGCTGATGCATTATAGTAGATATTTCAAACTCTGAGGCACCTTGGACCTGTGAGAGGGGCATGAGCCACTGCCAGGCACACTGTCGCCTGTCCCTGGAGGACCAATTAAACAAATTCACAACTTGAATTAAATATAAGGTTAGGCATAGAATATGGTATACACTATTGATGGCCCCAGATTTGCATCAGCGGACTAGTTGAGCAACCCTTGTTTGCTATGTGCGAGGGTGCACGGGGATTGAAATAATTTATAAGAGTGTATATAGTCAAGGGATTGACTGTTCCAAACATAAGGTTAGAGGCATTCTTAATCAAACCATTACACACTGATTAATCTCATACATCTGATAATATTTCAATCCTCATCATTAGGGCATGAAAATTCAGATTTTTCACTTCTCTGTGATAGAATATTTAAAAAAATTAACAATACCAAGTGATATTGGCTAATCATTATAAAATATTTATTTAGACCTCAAATTCTGGCTGATTCCATGATTTTAGCTTCCCCTGCGTGGACAGATGGCAATCTAACTCTTAATTTTTTTGAAAACAGGTGGGCATTTGCTGAAGGAAAAATCCCTAGAATCCAAACTGTCTATACCTCGGAAACATCACAGCTTGAAGGTCAGCTTTTCAAAGGCAACCGATTTTCCTGACTGTAGCTCTTTTTGCTCGTCATCCATTTTGGCAAATGGCAAGACTAGGCCGATCAATCAAGTGCCGTCAAAAGGCCAAATAAAAAAAGCCAAACAGCAACCCTGACTCCTTTATATTAACTGCTTGGATTATAAGGGCACCCAAGAGGCTCTCTAAATGATTTGGACATAACTCCAGTACTGTGTTATGATGATAACAGCAACCTTCAGAAATCTAGCACTGTGTGTCTGTCTTACTGCCAATCTGTAATGCTATTGATTTGTTTGAATGAAAAAAATTATCTGTCCTGCAGTACACCTACAAAAAATATGTTGTTGAAGGTTATCAGTGCAATATCTGCATGAAAAAGTATTTCATCGATCATTCTCAAATTTTATACCTATATAGGCCTTAGTGCGAGGATCAACTGGAGTGTATTTTAGGAAAGGTAGGATATACTTCCAACTCTAAGGGGAGCTTTATTTCAAAATGTTTTCAGCCATAATTTCTCAACCATTTATCCAGTTTAATCCAATTTGGTTTGGTGCATATGAATCAGATCGAGGAGACCATCTTGTATAAATTGTATTTTACTTTAATGGTTCATATTTTACTCAGTAGGGGAAGCTATCTTTAAAAAGCTTAGTTTTTACCACAATTCCCTAACAGTTTGTCAGATTTAGTCCCTATTGAAGCATATGATTCAACTCAAGGAGATCTTTCTGTTGATATCATATTCTAACCATATCTATTATTTCGTATATTACCCACTTCGGGGAGCAATTTAAAAAAAAGTACTGTGGAAATTTAATTTAATTTAAGGGGCTCAATCAGGGGGACTGCCTGTACAATGAAGGGGACTTGAGACTTTTGGGGAAAATGCCATTGCTGTACCCTGTCTTCAGTTACCTTTAACAGCTTAATGTTAAAATTACATGGTCTTTGCAATTTCCGCAGTCTTGATGCAGTTAAGTAGTCCGATCATAAAATCAGACTTAAATGATATTAGGTGTAGGTGCACAGACACTAATCTTGATTCTGATGGATGTCATTCTAACTTAAGATTTCCGATTAACTCTTTATATGATATATGATCTATTGGCTCTGATGTTCAGATGAAACAACATAGTATCGGGACAGCTGTGAGACACTTATTAAGTGATGGAGTCGTATTGAGTGACTTCTCCCTGCTGATAGATATTGGGTAGGTATAGATAAAATGTTTTATTGGCACAGGAGTTCCACCCTGGTTGGGGCATTCTCTGGATAAAACATTCGTCAAGATTTACAAATGTCAACATCTGTATTGCTGTATTTATGACAATTTTATACACGGACAGTACAACCTGAAATGAGCCATTTCAATCCATTTGAAAAAAAATAGAAACAGTTATCTCAAAGTCTTTAAGTTATCATCTCACTTCAATCAATCTTTATTTATATAGCGCCAATTCACAACAACAGTTGTCTCGAGGTGCTTATCAGAAAGAGCAGGTCTCGACTAAACTCTTCACTTGAGCCCTTGAGTACAGTATATTATGGTGTACAGTAAGAGAGGGCATTTCAATCGTCACTCAGATGTTATATACCAATATTGCCCTTAGAGTGTGGCTTTGATTGTGGCAAATGATGATAAGTTCTAACTGGCCCTTGTTCTCCCTCCTTCCTTCTTTGAATGAGTTCCAAGCAAGACGGCCTTGACATATTTCTGCTGTTGCTCTAGCTTCACACACATTTCATTTTTGTCATAGAGTGTTCCTTTTCAGCTAAATGTGATTGCAAATAGTCTATAACTTTATTAATCCTATCTGGTGGTAATAGATAGCATTTGTTACTACCAGACACTTATCTGTAGTGTATAGTGTGTAGAACATGCATCTGTGATCAATGTATTTATTGCAATAAAATAAGACTCAACCATGTGCTAGGGTTAGGCTATACACCATTAATTTACATAATGTATTTAAAAGCACAATGTTCCTATGTAACTACAAACTCTAAAATAAGCAATATATAAACTCTCTTAACATTCAACACTGTTTTGTTCCCTCAGGCAAACATATTTCCCAAGAAAAACGATCATTTCCGACCAGTATAATCCTCAGTGTGCTCCAACACCTGCTGCCTCTTGCTCACTTTCTCTCTATGAGAAGATACCAGACTGCCCATAAGAGGGTTCTCAATATTACTTTTTGAAGACCTAAGGAAATATAGCTCAGCACAACCTTGGTGCTGACCGCGCCTCTCATACTCTTTCATTCTCTGATGGTGTGTAATGTTTGCTATTTCTGTTATGAACAATCTGTTATCTGTAGACTTCACACATGCCATAGAAAGAAAGCAGGAGAGAGCATGTATCTCTTCACTATAGGAAAGCCATTTTCAATTAGTACCTTCTATGAATAGAGAAACCTCTCACCACTGTAGACGTGTCAGCCTTTTACTGGAGGTGAAAATGAAAGAAGTGATCTAAAGCCTCAGCTTTTGGCCTTGTTTAGCGATATCTTATTATTATACCATAGCAGTGTCTATTTCTTACACGCTGCTATTTGGATTATATGGTTGGAATATCATATCATGTTCTTCAGGTAGAGATAGAGACATGAGCTGTTGGTTGAGCTACAATACGTTATCCTTTAAAAAGTGCCCTGAGATGAATTTTCAGCTCTTCTTCCCATCTTGTCTGTTTCATTCAGAGTTCATAATGGGAAATTGATTATAAACCCTGAACTAAAGCTTCATGTGATTCGATCCACTGATGACTTCACACTAAGGAAACTGACAAGGTTTGTTTGAGCATATTTATAAATCTATTTGTCACATGGTGCAGGTTTAAGTTGTATTTTTCCTATATCTATATTAAATTGTACATTATGTTATATTGTCTCTTTACCTGCATGTTTTCAACTCATTTACTGGTGTTTGTGTTTTGTTAAATAACTTTTATTATTGCATCATTTTAGTCTAAAATGGTTTGAGTCGTTCATGTTTTACTTCCTGCCTGAGACATCAGCAGCAATTCCATGGAGATAAGGTTAGATAAGAAGGGCAAGTGACCATCTGGCAGCCAGGAGGGGTGACCTCTCTCATCCAAAACTGAAAATACACTCTTAAAAAATGCTGCGTTCTTTTCATAACCCAAGGTTGGGTTGATGCTTCTGGCTAATAGGTTGTGTTGGTTTGACGTGGCAATGGGTTAAAATCTGTGATCCAGCACATGGGTTGCAGATGCAACTTAAATAATTGCAGCTCATCAGTGTTTTAAATTCTGCCATGTTTATTCAGACAACCTAAATGGATCTTTGCTCCAGCATGTAAGGAAATGTTCAGAAGATATTGATGATATTCAAGCTTAATATATGAACATAAGAATTTTTTCGCACTTAAGGTGAAATGTAACTTATGTTACCAGACAGTATTATTAACTTTAGATCATATAAGCAAGCTAACATAACGTTAGTTCATGTTAGGTAACATTAGCTATTTGTCGAAAATTGATGTGGTGCGACACATAATGCCAAAATAAGTAAGCTGGTTAACTACACATTTAGATTTTAGATTTTATTTTTGTTGATATTTTTCATACATATTGTTCCCATTCTCATACACACACATGTTTATTTATTTATGTACAACAAACCAAGGTTTATATTCATAGATACATCAAAATAAAAATTCATATATTACAATTTTTTTTACTGGAAAGGTTTGGGCTGGAGCTACAACTTATTATGCTACCCCTTTTTAAAGGGAATCTTGTTTTAGTTCTTCTAAACTAACAAAAAATCTCCATAGTTGTCTAGCGATAGTGGCTTATTTTATTTTAATATAGAAAGAAATTGTATTAGTCAGCCTGATCATTAACTTTTCCATGTTGCAACCTAGCTAGCTCGCTTGTTACCTCATCAAATGCTGACATAAATGTTTATGAAATATGAAAAACTATTAACTCTCAATTTGGGTTACAATTAAAACTTACTGTTTTAATGTTTAGACTAATTTTTACCCATTTCTGTAGAAAACATAAACTAACAAACAGGGTCAAACCCATAGCTCAACCTTGTTGCATGGAAAGAACCAACTCCGTCGGCGCCTTTTAGACCCAACACGGGGTTACAAAAATAACCCAAATTGGGTGGTTTTAGAGCGTAGTGGATGCCAGAGGACAAAGCGGGGAATTATGGAAAAATCACATCCCCACAGAGAGGACCACGACAAATGTATGGAAGGGGAAGGGACCACCCGTGGAAGGACTGCACCAGAGATGGATGAGCAGATAGCACCGGTGCACAAGACAACTGACAACACAGCTGAGGCCAACCACTGGAATGCCCATAGTATTACGATGCAACCCCACTGCAGAGGTAAGTCCGCTGCCTGACAACATGAGTACCGTTGCGCAGTCGTTCCCAAACTTTTTCACTTGAACAGCCATTGCTGCCCAAATCCATTAGACCGCATCTATAAATGTCTAGAATAACAATTGTCCGATTCCTGGCCGTTTTTCTTGCTGTCTGCATCATCTTTTTATCTAGAGTAGGTAGTGTACCCTTTTCAAAACAAGAGGCTGTAATTTAAATTACGACTAAATTGTATGTTTATTGAATATATAAACTATATATATGTTAAATACTTGACTTAAACGACACAATAAGGTAATTTAAGTGGGTTGTTGTTTCCATGTTTCTATCTCCTCTGATCAAGACAAACACTTTAACTATGCTACTTTTTTAATGAGAAATTGACCAAACAGCCGCTCCTTGAAAGAAGTTCACGTATTCATGTGAGAAATTAAGAGCACTCGAAGTTAAAGAATCTTCACATTAAACTACTTGAAAACAGACAAATGAAGTGCATTTATAACAAAGCAAACAGGCACTCATCAGTAAAACAATAAACACCTTATAAAGAAGACTTAAGTAATTAAGTAACTTAATGGACATTGTTTTCCTCATCAATAAAACAAACAGAATACAGGTAACACGGATTTTCACATTAGATCCAAAGTTATAATTGCCTGAGCAGTTTTCAAGTCAACAGTCCCATCAAGAAAGTGGATATAAATTTGTGAAGCTATTTGATGGACCATTACCAATTAAATCAAAATGCTGTACACCAGCCGGGTCCTATAGCCAATAACCACAAAGCACCATGGGCTGGTCAATCAAATTTTTAACAGCATGATTCTCTGTTTTTTTATTATATGGTTTGCCAGCCCTAATGTTCAGTTACCCACTGGGAAAACTCCCAGTGTTACCTTTGGGTGGAACTACAGAAACAATCAATTATTGACTGTCTTGCTGGAGACTTCTTCCTCACAAAGCGTTGGGGTCACTGGAGCCGACTATTAAAAAAAAAATAATAATCTATTGTTCATAACAATTGTAGAATCAAAAAAACTAAAATGAAACATAACTGAACCGTTGCTAAAGCTCAGTACACCTCACTTGGTATAATCCATGTCTCCTGCAGCCAAGTATCAAAACAGATTAGAAAAGACGGTATGCAAAGTCTTTATAATGTACACTAAACTTTTCATTGTAATTTTGTGCTGATTTTCTAGCTCATCTCCAGATTGCATGCACACTCTTGCTCTTAGATTGGCTACGGTGACATATTGGATCAGACATATTATATTTGTCATGGTTTAGTTTATCAGTTACCTTTTTTTTTTGTAAATTCTCTCCTCATTTAACATTTTTCACCTCACACTCCTGACCTTTTCCTTCCCACTTGTCTTGCATTAAATTGAATATTCAGAACATGTATAGAAGGATGTATCGAGATAGACCTAATGTCCTTCCACCTGCTGTGTTCTGCTGTCTGATCTCCAATGGAGATCAGACAGCAGTAGTTATGGCCGAAAAAACTGATTTAGGAGATAAAGCTCCCCTACTGATGAAACTATAAAACTGACGTTTTCAATCCATTATTTCATTATTGTGTTAACACATAGTATCTGCGGCGGACCGTGCAGACGCAGCAGCAACAATAATGTAACATATCCCTGGCTTTTCAGGGATGTAATTGAAATGTAAATGTATAAGATTTTTTTGGAATGAAGGCTAGCTAAAATAGGTACTTTGATTCAGCTATTCCTCCTGACATATGGCCCAGTCTTACACAATGTTTCATTATACATTCATGAGTAATTGACAAAAAATGTCTCGCAAAACTCCCCATTCGTCTCAACTCAACTATCATCATTGTCTTTCAACAACATACACAGTATATAGATGAACAAAAAGACATTTCCCGCAGATCAGTGCAACAACAGAAGTCTGGATTCAGATAAAAATGTAAAGAATACATCCTTTTCTACCTCCCCAAACCTTCTACCTAATTCAATTAAAATCTGTCTGCCAGCTTATGTGTAACTGAGAGAAATGAAAAAAATGAAAAAGGGAAGTCTCAAAATAAATAATGAATTCATTTAAAAATATAATACATTGAAAATAATGAGAATCGTTTCGTAAGGCCTCGATAGATACAGTCCACAGAAGACATTTGATCTTCCATATTGGCACAATCATAGTTTCTGTGGAAGCCATGGAGCTTGAAAGCTGTGACAATTGAAATAGATGATGGCAGGTTTTAAACAAAGGCTCCTATCATTGAGAAGTGAAAACACAAATCAAGCAAACATGTCTACAAATGGATGAGTTCACGATCATACCGCCCCATTTTCCCTCCATGCATTTCCATTCCTTTTGGGCCCATGTATCACTGCATCACTTTAAGGCGTCCTTATATTTGTCAAATGAGACGGTTTCATCCTAATTTGATTTGGTATTCAAGGTCTACTGATGATAAATGCAGCAGTTATCACTACATGCAGACATTTTGAAATCTTCCAGATCAACACTGCTTTTTTTCAGAGACTCAGTCCTCTGTGGATCTTTTAGACATGACATGTAAAAAGCTTTGTGATCAATCTAGTCAAGAATTCTCCTTGTAACAAAAAATTCTGTTTCAGAAATCGACATTTCACAAGATTACATCACGGATCAGACTACACTTGCTGGGAAACATGTCAACTTTTCCCGGGAAATCACTGCATTCATTCAGAAGGCATTTCATACAGCTCATGAATTTTCCAATTTCACCCCAGTGAAAGGCTGGGGTGAAACTTTGTTTCTCAAAAGTTTAATTAAGCAATGAATCAACACAGGATTTCATTATTTCACTAACTACAGTAAATATAGAAAGTAAGAAATACAATGAGCTTTTGACATGGATTGAATTGACAGACATGTACAAAGTACAGAATCCCTAAATGTGCCTCCATGTATGCACGTATTGCTTGAGAGCATATAAATAACATATAAAATATGCATGATGCCAAAAAGGCACTTACTGTGCCAACTATAAATTGAAACTATATTTCCCTTAAAACCCAGTTACCGCACTACATGGTGCTGGAAAAAGAACATAGTTAACATTTGAGCATAGTGTGACTGAAATCAAAGGTTGGGCATACAAATTCCTAATATGTTAATCCCAGAGAAACAGGGATAGGTCATTTGAATGGGGCTGTATTGATTTAAATGAAGGGTAAAATGTGAATTGTCTGGTGAAGAACCACTCCTGCCACAACCCTGTTGTTTGATAATCATCCCTCCAGTCATTGACTGGCATTTGTCAAGCCTTGTCTCAGCAAACGGGCAAACAATTATACCTCCGTGTTTCCTGTTTCTAATTCCATGACTATCTTCATCCCATGCTTGATACTGTTCAGGTTCGGTAAACTCACTCTGCTCCATGGTTTTTGACCTATCAGGTGCACTGGATCAAATGTCAGCACTGTCAGACATGTCTCAGTGCTTGAAGATGAATGCATGACCGTTACTCCTCACTTTCACCTTGTCTCATATGTAGTGAGCGCTGCTTTACTCTTTTATGCTCTACCTAGAAGCAAATAAAAAGCAAATCTAACCCATAACGAAACCCCTGCCAAAGACCAGATCTTCAATACAAGTCTGCAAACAAAATCTTACATTTGTACCAAACAGCTGACTTTAGAGGGATAGAAGCCTTTTTCAATTTCTAATAAATCAAAATCATATGAGGATGAGAACTTGATATGAACTTATTATCTGACAAATGTTTAATAGTTATTTATGATGATGGCTACAAATCGATACCCTGACCTGAATTAATTACAGCCTTATGATGAATTTGCTTGTATTCTTAATTGTAGTTGATTTGTGACTCAATTGAGTTAGTTGTATTTTTTACCATCATATTTGTTTTATTTAAATGCAGAAGGAATTCTAAAACAGTTGGTGGATGATGTAAAATTTCAAATTAAAAACAACTTTTTAACATAGATGCCATTGATGTATTACAAACAAGATATTAAATCTTCAGATTGTTTTTTTTTTTTTTTATAGAAACATCTTAAAGGGGGAGGAAACGATGATCAGAGTAAGAAGATGGTATATCCTCAGCGACACCTTTAGTCGAATGAATTTCATTATAACAAATATTATAGCTTACAAAATGAAGTAGTTAGAGGAGTGGAGTCTCCCTCATATATATACGTTGTTCATAACATAGCATTGGCTTAGTCAACTCTTATGAAACGTATTTAAAGACACGTAGGGCTAGGCGACACATTGTGAACAGTTTGCGATCTCAATTCAGACTCATATGCAATCTAAATTCTGAATACTCTTAATTCATAAAATAATCTGCACCAAAACTTAGCTTAGCTATAGCTTATGTTAAGAAGAGCCTGACCTGGCCCTTTAAGAAGGTGTCCTTATGGTATTGTTGATCTGTGACGTGGGGGAATATTGCCGATGTTGTTATTACATGTGTAGTGATGTAGTGTAGCGAGTTACCTGAGACCACTCTTTAGTCAATCTTTATATTAATTTTGGCAGTTAGAAATGATGTTCCCGTTAGCTTCAGAGTTGGTCCAGATGTTAGCTCAGGTGTATTCTGCTAACTCGCTTTGGCAAGCTAAGCCGAAGCTAAGCGCTAATTTAGTTTTGGTATGCCTTAACAAGAGCTGACTAAGTTTAGGCAAGCTAAGTGTTAATTATTCTTGGTTCGGGCGCTGGGTAGCCAAAGACCTAACATCACATAGCACAAGCATAAACAGGAGTGATAGTTTCCTTCTCCCCTAAACTCCCTCATATCACTTGACCGGCTGTCATACACTTATAAAAATTTGTATTTATAACTGCTGATGAGGGTGTGTTATGTAGATCTATCGAAAGTTCAGTCGGAAGGACTATACTCTCAATTGATTTCAGGTGAATTCAATCAGGCAGCGTCATCCATCCAATCATTGTCAGACCTGCATTGGCCCATCACCATCAGCTGCTGTCTTTAAATGTGTCTCTTAATTCATCTAGTTCTTGCTTGCTACTGGTTTACGCGCACGTCACTAATCCATCCCGCTCCTGTTATTCTCCATCATCTGAAAGTTCAAGCGCTCACCTTCAGCATCTCGTCATAGTGTGTTCTCCCTGTACCGATGCTTTCAGTGATCCACTCCAGGTCTCCTCATCGTGCTCTGCAGTCCAGCGTTACTTCATTTAAGGTGTAAAATCTCAGCCAAGAATATACGCTTCAACTTGGCATCATCCGTTCCTCATACCGGCTTAGCTGCTTGGCATTCAACGGATCCACAAATCTCACTTGTGTCGGCCTCCAGGTCAGTGTTTAGCAACCAGCAACAGCGTGTCTAAACTAAGCTCTCTCCTCATCATCAACTTGTCCACACCATTCATTCTACAACACAGCCCAGCTGTACCGCGCAGCAAACTTCATTTGGCACTTGAAAAATCTATTTCCGGGTTTTCAATCACTTAACATGCACTTATCGATTCTTTCCGCACAGCTCCGTGGCGTAACAAGCCTCATGACAGTCACATAGCATATATCAGCTCACAGGTCGCATTAAAGTGAATAGTTCCTGGTTACGGCGCTTCATTATTGAAAATAGAGTTGATAGGGAAAGAAACCTAATGGGTTCACAGCCCAAAACTACCGTAATGACTCCAAAAGCGGACAGGGCTCCAAATAACCGTTCAACCTGGTTTATTGCCATAAAGGTAGAACACAACAATAAGGATCAATTCAAATTGACCAAAAGATTAAAGAATTTCCCTCACTCCTACTGCAAACCTCATGTATCCAGATGCTTAAAATTGTTCATAGAGATGACTCTTACCTTTCACTGCTCAGCGGACCATAAAATTGGTTTTAAAATAAAGTTTATTTGATGAAAAATCTAGAACTATTGATTCTAGTCTATCAGGGCTTCTTCTTTCACAGACAGGAACGTTTCATTTGTATTAATATTTTGATTTAAATTGACAGCCACGTCTTCGTTTCTCTTGCTGCAGTGACACTTGCTATCCATCTCTTGCCTTTATTCCACTGGGAGCGCTGTGGTTCCGTTCAGGTGATGATGCAGCTGCGCCGTTGGTTTTTCTCCTATTTTGTCCACACTGGATGCGTCTCAGAAACGCAGCGTCTACGCCTACGTGCAATTTTGCTGCTTTGTTGTTTTAGGTGGGTTTTGAAAATTGAAAGCTGATGAATGGTTCTTTACTGTTTTTCGTAGTAGATAATTAGTAAATAAGCTCATCTTCCAATCGTCAAACACCTGCAACCAAACTGCACTCTCCATCCTTTCTACTGTTGTCCTTGTAAAAAGAATCTTTTGTGTCACTGTTGTGACTTGTTGATCCTCTCACCAACTACAGACTTTCTAACCTTCTGTAAATCGAGAGATAATCTTGATATATATATTAATTTTTGAAGCATCCGGTCAAATTAATTTTGAAATCTGACCGGATGCTCTATGTCGTTTCTGTGTTTGACTTCCTGTCTGGTTTGATCTGCTCTTTTGAAAATTGACGCATCTTCCATCAAAAATGAACTGGGTGGGCATTTCGCGCGTCGTGGAGCGTCGAGCCGCACAAATTGTTTTGAATGGCAGCGATCGAGAGAGGCAACGGCGGCCCAGCTGTAACACGTCAATCCGGTGGAATCAAGCCTTTACTTTAGTCACAACTAATATACACTTCTTGGCATTATAGCTGCTTTGACTGGTGTCGCAGAATATACTTGAACTGCATTTCGGACACTGAAGCGTTGGTCTTGCTGGTGGACAGCTCACAAGCCGTGTCATGAATGAATTGCAGCAACATTCAGAATTCAATCAGAATTTCAACAATCCGCCCATATGCAATATTATCAACGGAAATGCCCAATTGGCCCAATGTCGTCTCTGTTTCATATGTCCACACTTGTTTTGCCCTCAGCAGAAACACTGTAGTGCAAAGTCTTATTGAAAATCCATCAATCTACTTAAACAAATATCTCACCTCTCAAATCAGAACTGTCTTAAAATCATTATCTCACTGTCTTCATATGTTGGACACTGTCTATCATGAACTGGTCTGCTCTGTCAACACGTCGGCTCAGTCAGTGGTTTATTTTTATTTACAAGAACATTCTTGGTAGACTCCCTTCTTATTTTTCTGTCCCAATGCCATGGCACTTATGGGTTACGGTCCAAGGATACGACACTTATGACCTGTTCCTAAAGCTCCGACTGAGTTTGGAAAAAAGACCTTCACATTTTCTGCACCACCTGCTTGGAATAGTTTGCAGAATGATCTTAAAGTCAAGAACCTTGTTCCCCTCTCTGAATCCATTAGTTGTAAATGTTTTATTTGATTCTGAGTTTGTATTCTCCTGCACTTTGTCGAGTTTGCAATTTGCACCTGTTGTTTTCATGTTGTCTGAAATTTGGTGTATTTTTGCCGTTTTGGACAGCTCTCCATTGTAAAATATTTTTAATCTCAATGAGATAAACCTGCTGAAATAGAAGTTAAATAAAAAAATTTAATAAAAACAATTAAAAGTCTAAATCATTAATGTATGCATGCACTTATTTTCAAATCAGGGAGGCATCAACAGTTGTGATATCTTTTAGCATAAACATTTTTCACGATTTCCTGTCTATAGCAATTTTGATATTGCCATGAACACATCAAAAAATGAACTACATTAGCTGGGTGAGCTCTCCTGTCAGTGTCTACAGTAAAAATTTGATGGATTTGTTTCTCAAGCTGAAGCACTATCGGCTGCTGATGAGTCTGTGAGGCTGGTGTTTATATCTGCTGATTACAGAGTGTAATGTTTATTTTAATAACTGGTGATGTCTTTGTGTAAAGTATGTGTTTCTAACTGTTAATAGCATTGTGTAATGTATGAGTTTATAACTGCTCATGACTTGGTGTAAGGGAAATATTGTATTTTCTACTCCACTACACTGTCTGATATACGGTGTTACGAGTTACTTTTCAGAAAACAATTTTTCATAGTATTTCTTCCATCACTGCTGTTCAATGTAGTTTACTGCTTTAGCACACAGGGTTAGATTCTTGTGATGAGGCTATTTCACAGTTGAAAAGTGAGGATCAGAAAATTGGTCCAGTCTGAATAAATAAAGCCCCGCCAATCATGGCAGAGCTGACAAGTTATAAAATGCCTCATTAATGACCTAATGAATCACAATATAAAGGTTTCTCTATTGCTCCCGTCTGGCTATAGGTGCATGTCACTTTTATTGATCTGGTCTGCACATGTTGATAAATGGTATCAATCTAATTGCACTCAGTGAAGGTATTTATGGGCTTACCCCATGAAGGACATTTATGTGGTGCTGCTTAGACTCCCATGTGATGGTCTAGTCATGTGATTTTGCAATTAGGCATCATGTGACCAAACTACACATTTACCGGTAAAATAATCACCAGTTAGGACGAGTACTGAAGCAATGAAATGCCACAGAAAAAGACGAGCTGGAATACAGATGACAATTTATGAATTTGCACCCACAAAATCACTGATATTATAAGCATGATATCAATTTTCATTTGCCAAAGGGTTTAATACGCCTTTTTTCTCTTTTGGGTTTACCTCAACGTGGGTTTGCTGTAAAATCAAAAAAGATCAATATTTAATCCCACAGCGAAAACACGGAGTAAATTGATGAAACAATTTACTTTATGTGAAGTACAGGAGCAAACAGCAGGGAGAAGGTCATCCTTAAAATGAAGGAAGAGTGTCCTCGATCCCCAAAGAAGATGTCAGGTAGTTGTTGGTTGTTACTAAAGAAATGACCCCTCTGTTAACCTGATTCACTGAAATTGCAGACAATAATGAATTAGTGATAATACTTGATGCACATAAATTCAAGTCAATTATTCCACTTTTTTTTTTTTCAATCCTGACCTCACACTCAGCGCTCCAACTACCAACTACCAACTATAATTATTATGCATACATTTATGACATGCTATTAAAAGACAGTGGTTGATGCTAATGATGCTAATGGTGCTAATATGTTTGATAGTGTTTATGTGCAACAGTTTCATACATGAATTACTGCATTACTGTTAGATATAATAAAGTATAATGGACAATTTGCCCTTTTCACTGCTTTGTAATTAGTAAGGGCAGATTCATTTTTTTATGCATGTCTAGATGACAGCACCGTTTATGCCCACCTTCCCTTGATGAAAAGCATAAGTGACTATTCGTCAAGTAATAGCATTCATTGAGTTATAAAATAAAGTTAAAGCTTTCAAATCTTTTCCACGATTCTGTTTCCTGTTAGAAAGGTTTACAGAGTTGTGTGTCTGCTACGGCCCGCCCATGACTTATAACTCCTTAAGAGTGTTTATGTTTTGTTATTTCCTTTATTTGCTCAGGACGACACCCACAACTCCATCTCTAGCAAGCTGTCAGACATTCACACTGGTTAATGTTCATCAGCCTCGTCCCTTTCCCGACCATTAGTCCTCTCCTCCAATGAAAGCTCCATTCAACCCAATTAATTAATTATTTTTTTACCTTTCTTTTCTCTTGGGTCCAGATTTGAACATCACGTTTGTTTTTACTGTATCCCTGCTATATACCTTAGTGCGAGGAGGAACTTGATTGATTTTGACTGCCTCTAGGGATAGCTTCATCTTCAGTTCATATTTTATTCATAAGGGAAAGATTTTTTTTATGAAAATCACTGAAACTTCCTAGCCCTTTGTTCCATTTCAGTCCAAATTCAGCTTATATAAACCAGAATTGTTCACATATCATTTAAATGATTTGACCGTTACTACCAAACCCTATATCCAATTATGTCCAAGTTTATCATTTAGATCTACACGAGGATATCAAATGTTCACATTATTTCCCCAAAATCGTTTTTTTTCATACCACGTAAACATCTGCTGCCATCCCTTACAGTAATTGTATATACTGAAAAGCCCCCAACCCCATGCATTGTAGAAGCAATCCCCCTAATTAAACTCGTCAAATCAAATGCAAAACCTGAAATACTGTTTTTCTTTAAAAAAAAAAGTCTCCCCTAGTGAGTAAAATAGATTTTTAGAATAACATATGATATATACAAGATAGTCGATATATATCCCCCAAATTTGGCTTAAATGGGTCCAATGGTTCAGAAATTATTATGAGAAATTAATGAAAGAGATAAAGCTCCCCCTAGTGTCAGAAATATACAACCTTTATCAAAATCCATGGAGGTTTTTTTTTGCACTATGGTCTATATGGGTATAAAATTTGAAAATGATCCATGAAATAACTTTTCGGATATCGTGTTAACACGAATGATCTGTAGTGGCAGCAGCAATAACAATCCCATAATATTCCCGTTTTAAGAGTTAATATTTGAGTCAATATGAACTATTTGAGATTATTAATGAGTCATATTTAATTAGAGGAGTTCACTCAGGGGGATTGCTCATACAACACAGGGGTTGGGGTTTTTCGGGGATAGTGCCTTACTGCCAGGGATAACAGGATAGTTAGTTTCAAATTGAAGACAACATTCAATAGCTGATTTGACATTTTCCACTGTGTCAAATATAATTTCAAGTTTTCAACTTCACACCTTATTTAAATGACACTTTTTTATTAAGTATAGCTTTAGACTTTAACAAGTATAGTTTGAATTTACCGGCTCCACAGTGAAAACTATGGACCTGGTACAGTGTTCACACTCTAAAAAACAAACAATCAAAAAAACAAGCCAGTTTCAATCATTGGTTAAATCTAGCTTCCCCTCGTACTGTATGTATTATGTCAATAACGACAGTATATTCATAGTATTATGACAGGATTGAGCCATTCCTACATCAGCATAATATTCATGCTCGTACTGTTGCCATAGCAGTAGATACTGTGGTCTACAGCATTAGCACAAGACACAAGGTGCTCTGAACATGCCATGATCGGACCTAATGTGCATTATCGTGTAGTTCCTTGATGTATTTAATCAATGCAGTATGGATTAACCAATTACACACATTTACTAACCTTACTTACATCTTACAGTAGTTAGAGGTGCCACTGAGATACCTTGTAAGTAAATAATGTTAAGTATTTACAGCAGCAAGGCGCCACATCTATGTGTAGATATGAACACTGAGTCATTGAGTCATAGTTATAGAAAACTATGACTTTAAGTTCAGTCATAGTAGTAGGAGGATGTACAGTAAACCTACTTTTATACCCAGGATCAACGAGTCTTTCATCCTGTCTATGGTTCTTCTTGGGTTGAGTAGGAGGCCACCTCTGCCTTGGTCTTTTGAATTATATGATTCTCTCCATTCATCTGTTCCCTCCTGCTGCTGGTATGTGCATCCTACACGTCCTTACTTCCGTTCAAACCTCACTATTCAATCATCTTCATCAATAATCAGCCTCAACAGAGGTATCAGCCATCACCACCAATACCAAGACTCAAATGGGATATCTAGCTTGCTGCTGCTCAGGTAGATGCCCTCAGACATTGTTTTGTCTAAGGGCATCTTCCCAAAACGAGTGCAGAGTTAATCCAAGGGCCCCCATGTCCCCCATGTAAATCCTGGGGGGCACAGAGGGGTTGTTCCCCCTTTCCCCAGAGTGTGTACCAAAATAATATAATTGGAAACAAAAACTTAATAATATAGTTTAATTGTTAATTTTATAATACTTTGTATAGAAAGTACTTAATAATATTAATCGAAAAACAAAAGACCAACGATTTTGCCCCCCCCCCCCCGTGCTTCTTGTCTCGGTGGTTTAGTCCAAACGTGTAGAATACAGCTGCTTTGAAGGCGCACACATCCACACGCAACGGAGAATTATTATCACTCCAGATGTGCAGGAAGGTTTTACAGTGGAAAGTTAACTTGAACAAAGGATGTGTAGAACATTTTTCATGTTTTCCATACCAAAAACCTGCCTTTAGTGTATGTATATATTTGTCTACCTGCCAGATTGTTGAATCAATTCATTCATTAGTAACAGCTGCTCATGGTCGTGGTGACTGGAGCTAATCCCTGCTGACACTGGGCAAGAAGCACTCTGAACAAGTTGGCAGTTCATTACAGGGCTGATAAAGAAACAGACAACCAATCAACCTTATATTCACTACTTTCACTGCAATTTAGTGTCGATTGAGATTTGCTGCATGAGTTAAATGACTTTTGCATAACTTTCAGTTTTGGGCGCAGCAGAATTGGACGTCATCATCATCAGGATGTGTTCAAAATTAATCTTGTAAAATGTAGTTTTCGGAGAGAATTGGAGTCATTTGATGGTACAATTTTTATAGGTGTTTTCATGGCAATATAAAAATCAATAGAGAGGGAATTGTGAAAAATATTTTTTATGTGTTCCCCCTGCCACCCTGAAGTTGGATATTTAGCTCTGCTTGACAACTGATGTAATAAACTTTCTTCTTCACTTCATACTCTCTCTCCTGAATGAAACGTAAACTTACCTTATTAAACATGGTGCGTATGCTTTTTAATTATATACAGCACCCAAGTTCAAAGTCAGGTCAGCTGTTTTTTTGGCTTTGCTCATGAATTTCATGAACAAAACAATTGAAGGTGAATAGAAGGTAATGTTGCCTGGAAAAGAAATCCATCTCACTTTAGATGACTTCTAACTAGTGTGATTCAAGGTTGTAATTTTACAAAGTGAAACTGCAAACAAAGCAACGCTTTGACATTTGAATTATTGGCCATACTGCATGAAGATTCTGCATCATCCAAGATAATGACATTATTATCTTATGAGTGTTAAAGATTTAAAGTTGCAGCAACTATTTTATAAATGAAAAAGTCACATGTTGACAACTTGATTGGCCCGAACAACATTTAATTATTTATGCTTCTGTGGTTCCCAGTCAGTCCCTGTGCAGTTTTGTGAATAAAGCCATTAAACATCACAAGTTCACTTTCTGAGTTTGAATATTCTCAGAAAACTTGAAGAATAAATCCCAGATGTGCTCATGCGTAGCTAAAAGAAAAAAAAAATGTTTTAGTGTTCTTTTGTCACATCTCTTTAACGTGTTTGGGGAATGATGCATGCGAGTCCGGTTGTCAAATGTTTGTCATTCTTTACAAGCATTGCTGGAAATGTGACACCATCTTGCAACAGCCCTTCAGAGAATATTGTAGGAACCAAGATGCCAATTTTTTTTTTTATAATCCCTCAAAATATTACAAAGGTAAAAGCTGCTTATTTTTTCAGTGATCTAAAAGATTCACATGGTGCATTTCCTGATTACGCAAACAGGGGAGATAGGCCTAATTCATCGGTACGGCCTTTAAGAAGTCACCTTATTTGTTACAAAAAAATCAGCTCTGAGTGATGAAGGTGTGGCAAGCAAAGACATTTGTGTCTGGAAGTTCCAAAGAACATTCAAGAAAAAACACAAAGCCAACCATATCCAGTCATGTACACAATAAATACTTAAATATATCTGTCAATTAAGCGCAGGGTTTTGATTTCTCTTCTAACACCTGGGCCTGGCCTGCTATGACTAGTCGAAATTTCAGTCTGAGACTAAATACATTTGAAAACATCAGATTGCCCCCCTTCTTCATTTAGACTGACAAGAAAATCTCATGTGTATTGAGAAATGTGAGATAGACAGAAAATCAAAGAAGCTTCTGTGATGCATGAATACTTCATTTTGACTGAGTGAGAATAATGAAGCTCCAGAAAAAGTCCAGTCCAAAGAACCGCTATCACCCGTGCTTATCAGCCGCCCACATCTATCTAATTACACAGACACACCTTCATTGTTAGGTTAGAATCTCGCTGCCATCTTTTTAAACATGATTCCCTCCACCCGTTTCGTTCCATTTTCAACTTCATTATTCATCAGTCTAAGCAGGGTCATCAGCCACCACCACCAGTATACAGACTACAAGGATGTAGTGATTGAACATACATTTGGGTACTCACGGATACCAGTACGATTATTGATTCATGTCAGAGCATCGCACTCAAGGCACTAATAACTAATTGACTTAAAGTAAGCTGAATAGACAAAAGTAACTTACTAAAGTGTCTTAAGTTTGTCATATTGACTTTTTTGCTTTCATCACTTTCTCAAACTTCAGCTTATTTTCATCTCAGTGAAGTAACTTTTGATGGTTGCAACTATTGATTGTCTGATAGTTTTGATTCCATGGTCCTTGTCTGTATCTACGGATACAGGTTTTAGAAACGCAGCACCAAACTTGTCTGATACCGAAGCCTCACAAATGCTCATTTTCCCGGTAAAATTCTAAGGCAGTGTCAGAATATTTAGCTCCTTTTCCAGAAGTTGCCACTGGTGCATGGTGAGATTATTCGAAGACTAGTATTCGGAGCCAGAAATCCTTAGAGCACGCTTTTGCTCGAAAGGCGACTGTCATGTACTGTTTGACCATGTTTTAAGCATGGTCCCTGTGCAAACTTTACTGAACTCTTCATAAATCCCACTGTCATCAGATGCACCTGCTTTGGCGCATCTAATGATTTGGCTGGTAGGCTCATACTATGCATACAGAAATAATTTGCATGGAGGAAGACTGTGCAAAATAAATGCCTCATCATCAGCACTAAAATTGCATTTTGTTTTTGCATCATTGTCAGGAGTGCTATTGTTTCCAATTTGTTAAACAAAAAATATCAAAACACTTCACATATTCTTGATTTAATAAATCAACAAAAAGAAACATATAATAGTATAGTTAAGTATCACTGAATAAGAGGAATGAGGCTATCAGAGGATGTTCCATAGCTGTCCATTCCTAAGCTTGTGCATATATCAGCCATAGCATTGAAACCATTTCCAGGTGATATCACAATAATATTGATTATCTCATCACAATAGTACCTGTCAATGGGCTTGAATATATTGGGCAGCAAGTAAATATTTTATTTTCAGAGTTGATATGTTGGAAGCAAGAAGAGTTACAAGCAACTCGAGCTAAATTGTGACAGCAAGAAAACTTGGTCAGGTTATCTTCAAAACTGCAGGTCTTTTTAGGTGTTCCAAATATGCAGTGGTCAGTATCTACCAAAGTGGCCTAAGGAAGGACATATGCTCAACTGGTGACGGAGCAATGGGCACCCAAGACCCATTAATGCACATAGGGAGCGAAGTCTAGTCTGTGTTATCTGATCCCACAGAAGAGCTACTGCAGCAAAAAATTGCTTAGAAGGTTAGTGCTGGTTCTGACAGAGAGGTGTCAGAACAAAGGGCATCACAGAGATGCTTTGGTGATAAACAGGGGACTTAAACAATATCAAGCAAGTGGTTTTAATGTTATGGCTAATGGGTGTGCAGTAAAAATGTTATGTTTGATATATTATAGGCTAGACACTATCATAAAACAAAATGTGGTTTTTGAGCAGAAAACAGTACTACGAATTATAAAAGAATCATGTCATCCTTAGACTCTAAGTAAACCGAAATTGTATTTGAAGAGAGGTTTTTTATAAATCTTCACCCTAAAACATCATTCTTTTAATAATCTGGTTCTGCAGGCATCAATGGACCAACTAAAGCATTTTCTCTTTGCACCAGAATTAGAAATACCTCTTTGATGATGACTGAGAATTATATAACTGCAGTTGCCTATTATATTTTTGGAGGTAAAGTTATACAATTTGTACTATTTTACTGCATTTGCCTTTGTGTTTGTTTTCTAATGGGTTGTTTTCATAAAATCTTAATGATGGAACATATCTGAAAAATTCTGCAAAAATGTTTTGTGTGTTTAATTTTGCCCACCAAATGTTTCATTTGTGCTTTTTTGCAACTTCTTTTGTTTCCATGTAGGTTGAATCCAAAGCAACTGTGCATCTGTTTGAGCTTGAAAATGTTTAACCTCTCTTCAGTTCAGAATTGAGTCCAATTTCTTTATGAGAATCTATAAAGACTTGTGTTGTTTGTATTTGTTATTTTTTTATTCATTTGTGCATTTGATCAAATTTTAAAAAAAGATAAAAAAAATTAAAATACAGGTAACAAGAAAGTTTTGGATTTTTTTTTTAATCTTTTTGGCAATCCAGCATTATAACGCAAAACAGACAGACCCATTCAAACTATAGCAGTTGGCATTAAATTTGAAAGTGAAAGCGTTTTACGCTTCGTGATTAAGTGTGATTAATATAAATACAAGAAATCATGATAAGAAAGTGAACCATTAACTTAAAAATGGGTTCCTGAAGATACTGCATGGTGTTTAAGACCATCGATTTATTTGGGCAGAAAGAAGTAGCAGAAAGTAAATTGTTGATTGTCGTCAACGTTGCACGCATTAAATAAACACGGAAGAAGATCATTTTTGTTTTAATTTACTCAATGCACATTTTGTGAACAAAATCAATTAAAAAAAATGAAAATAATCAATATTGAAGTAGAGTTGGTTAATGGGAGTTGTGGTTTTTTATTGTTAAACTATAATTGCTGATGAAATTTTAAAGGACCAGTAGTTACTGCTTTTATAAGTCCTGCATTCATAGCATTATGTGAAAATGTTATGAACTATGTTGTAAATTCTAATGACCTCAAAACATCAAAAAATAGCAAAGGTAAAACTACTTTTTTTTGCGGTTAAATGATGGCTTTGTTGCTACATTACTGTTTTTTTAAGTAATGTAGCTCCTCCTTTAATGCATGTTTCATTCAAGCCTTTCTAACACATTAATGTCTTGATGAGTCGATACATTTACAAAAAGACATCGTATTCTTCTATTTATTATACGTCTAGTGTCTGTGCCCTGTGAGAGCCATGTATGTCTAAAAGATAAGCTAAGAAAAACCACCATGTGTTTTAGTTTGAGACATTGCATTTTCATAATCAAAATGATTTTAAATTGATTGACGCAAATGTTTTTTAATTTTTCCGTTCATCACAAATATACCAGATAAACATATTTGTATCAACCTGAAATTAATTTATTAGGTTAAGCAAGTGTAAATACATTTGAGATTACAATGAGTTAAATCAAAATAAAAGAAGGCATCGCATGCTCAGGAGACTTAAATTTCTCTATGCGAATATTCTTTAGAGATGGCTTATTTTGGAAGGCCTCTGCTCTTCCCTCGATATTAAAAAAATACCTTGTTTATATATGTGGGTTAGGAAAGAGACACCAGTGAGATCTTTCACTCCAAAAGGAAAGGAAAAGCCTAGCCTGAATTATGTATCCAAAATAAACTTAACATAGCTCCACAACTATCAAGTGTATTTGCAAAACATTGGTGTCTATGGACAGGCAAGACCTGAAATTATTTATTTTCAGTGTCAGTAACATTGTACCTATTACAATGTGTGGGTAATATGTTGTTAAATGTGAAATACCAATAGTTCTATCCTCATCTGTTTTTTTATTGTTGTTTTTTTTTAGGTAAAAACACTACGACATCATTATATTACAATACAACTATGAAACAAATTAATCCTTGAATTTGCCGAGAACTCTGAACCACTACATCATATTTGATTGCAACATGTGAAAGGACCAGGGGCACTCTTCTCTTGGCATAGGTGGAAAGCCAATGGACCCATAATCGATTGAGATCCCGGAAAGGGCTTTTGACTGCAAAACGCCACATATGTCCACTATGAGTAGCTTAATCCACATCATATAACCATTGGCCGTGACAGAATCTATAATTACGCCAAAAAGGAACAAGGAAAAAACAAAGAATCAAGGAAGGATGATTATGGACCTTTCAATAAGAACAGGACAGGCATTTTAGCTATTCCAAGCTGTTAAATGAAATGAAAAATGACTTAATTTTAAAGAAGGAACAACATGTGTTGTGCATTATTTTTCATGGTTTGTTGAAACGCACATATTATATCAGACCCATTCTCTCGGGTAATCCAATTGACTGGCTGAAATCTGTTGATTGCCTGGCTGTCCTCCGGTGTGAGTTTGTGTTGCTGTGCTCCTCATTGCACTTTCCCACCTTGTAGCTCATTGAATTAAAGACTCCCTTCCCAATGCTGTGAGGGTCACATTAATATAATGGCAAATGGATCTGTCAGGTTGCAGCTCTGAGGCACAAATCTGGGATAGTTTCCCTGCTCCAACAAATGATTAGTGATTGGAATTCTATGACACGTCTGTAGAGCAACGGGTGGCTGCTGGTGACTAAAGAAAGGGTGGGTTCGCTGGTCAGTGGGTCTCACGTCACCAACATTCTTCCATCTTAGTCCTCAAACAATACTGCACATTAGATATGCTATATCCATAAAAACAGCAGGAGCCTGTTTACCCGTGCACCAGAAGCTAAGCTGCAAACCTCATCCTTAATTTGCCAAATATGTAACAGCCTGCACTTTAAACAAACATCTGGAGTAACGCTCCCATGGCTAATATTGTGCAGCATTTATTTGATGTGAATGATGCCAACAGATGAAAAATGTTGATCATTTTGAAGCAATTGCCCGACAGAGAAGATATCCTGGTCTACATTGGGTGGCAGGAAAGTAACAAACAAGCTTGCAAGCATCTTGTATGGCTGTCAGAGGGAACAAAACAACATTTGTAGTTTTGAAAAAGATATGAATGTGATGTCTTTGAACATTGTTCTTCATTTCATTTGTTAATATTTCCCAAAAAAATTTTTGTGGAACATTTCAGTGTGGATAATAACAAAGTACAAGTACTGTACTTATGTACTAATCTGAGGTACTCGTTATTTACTTGATTGTCTATTTAATGCCATTTTATACTTCTAATCCACTACTACTCTGCAGAAAATATGGAATTTTCAACTCTACTACATTAATCTAATGACAATGTTAAAAAATTTTCTAAACAAATGATTTAAAAATGATCTACCATCCTACTAAAAGTTCAATAAGAGAAGACTAGGAATGACAAAAAGATGAATGCTTTGTAGCAATAAGTGATGCCTGATACTAAATTATAAAGTCTTTGGCGCTCAGAATCTTCAGGGAGATTGTGCTAGAAGGGTGTCCACCATGAGCAGCAGCATGGAATATCCCCCCAAAACTGAGGGCTGCAAAGCCCCTTTTAAACAAAGCACAAATTGGTCAAATAGATGCATAGTAAAATTAATGAGTTATCTTGACAGCTAGAATGCAGCTAGACATTGGTAAGATGGTATAGCTGCCCTGGGGAGTGAATTTAAATTAAAGGAGAGATGAATCCGACCTCCAGTTACATTGAATGGTTATTATGAGCCGTTAAGTCTTTAGCGATCATAGAGTCAACATGATTGCAATGGTATCGGAACACACGTAACACGCATGTTCGATGGCCAGCAGCCCAGAAAATTGAAGGGAGCTGAAGACGAATCTTGCATGTCTGCGGAAGTTGCGGGGAAAAACCTGAATAAATATTTGAGGGCATGGTAAATCTCAGACAAATCTGCTCTAAATGATAGTAGGAACCCACAAAAGAAATACCAAAAAATATGCAATCTAAGGATGAATTGATAAGAGAAATCCATGTCAACATATAAACAGTAATAGGAAGTCGGAGATAAGTATTAGCAGGTAAGACTCAACATCTATACAAAGGTTTTATGGCCGCTACGAAAACAGCATCAGAATCAGAGCAACTGCGATGATCTGGAAACCTGTAAAAAGACCTCCAATACTGTGGCTTGAAGTGGCACACTTCCATACAAAGACGAGTATATGTAGGGGCAATATGAATCACACGGGTTTAGTGGCATTTTAGAGACCTCCAGAACAAGGCAAAGGATCTTCAAGCAAAACCATACATTTTGGGTAAAGACAGCGAGGCCCTTTCATGCATTAAACCTGGAAGATTGAAGATCTTGATATGAGGATAGATATGACATATGAGTGCAGGACAGGCTGAATTAATAGAGGGCTGATGACTCGAGGGGAAACTGCAGTGGGCAATTGAGCAGGCTTCTGGGCAAACCTCTTGAACGCCTGGAACTTAAAATATGATTAGCAATGACATAACGAAACCTGGCATGTGACAAGCCATGATTATAAAGGTTGCGTGACATACGCCGTGTAATGCAGCCCATGAAAATTATGATTTAGAGATTGGAAAAGCGGTTTTTGGGGATTATACATACGACTGTATGAAGCGTGTATGAAGTGTATGAAGACCTTCTCAGCTATAAGTGATTAGATTGTAATGAGCCAATATATTAAGGTAAAAGACAGACTCTTCGATATTACCAATTATCGATTATTATCTTTGATTGTTGAACTATGGACCATCTATAGCAACAATATATTTCTTAAATGATTTGAAGGTCTATTCTTAATTTAAAATATAATCATGTACATTATAAATGTAATTATTAACATCATCATTATGATTTTTATTTATTCATTTATTTTTTAAGTGAATAGGACATGGTTGGATGCTTGACGATGCCTAGATGAAGGAATGATGAATACCATTACAGGCAAAATGATTGATGATGATTTCTAAAATGCGAGAATCAAAGAAAAATTACATTAAAAGGGCTGGATACGCTACGGGCATCAAGGAAAATAGATTTAGGGAGTATACCAGGAGCTCAAGAAATTAAGAAGTGATTGTTTCAAAATCTAGAAAATAAATATAGAAGTACAATCAGAATTTAGATCTAAATCTCAGATGCAGATATAATGTTACCATGTGAGAAGGAAGATGTAGAAGACCTGCACGACAAGAATCAAAAGTCCTATGAAAGAAATGCGTGGAATCCATTAAAAAATGCAGAAATAATTGACCTATAGTGGGGAATGAAACACGAGTGATTCGTTTCATGGTGTGCTGCTTCATCTACCTATTCATTTTCATCAACAAAGCATATGACCAAATACATATGAGCCCCCATAGGTGTATGATAGTCTTTGGAACGTTTGAATCGACCATTGCGGCCGCGATTTGCATTTACAGTTGACACAGCGCCCAGTTTAACTATGACTCATGAGCCGAAAGTTAGATGCAGTATGACTGAATGCCACTTGATTCAACACAGACCTGAGAGGGAAGACATGTTATGCATATAAATAAACAGACCTTTACTGTCATTGTACAACAAAATTTTAGAGCCCAAGCGTAGTTTACATGCCACTTGTGAATCAAAGGTTTGCTTTGCTGAGGATTGTGACACTAATGTGACTTCTTCAGACGCAGAGCTGTGTGGGAACAGTTGATGAGGTGATAGGAATGAGGAAACCCCTTACTTTAACCCTCTTATGACTATAATGATATTCAGGCCGCCTGGATTTATTTTGATTTTATGGCTGTAGAATTGTCAAAAAATGAGTTGAGTGCTTCTGCCCCTTTTTCCATGATAACTTCAACTTTCAATATCTGGCAGTTATTCAATATTTCTGTGTGTTTTTGACTGTGCTTGTTGATCATTTTGAAGCAATTGCCCGACAGAGAAGATATCCTGGTCTACATTGGGTGGCAGGAAAGTAACAAACAAGCTTGCAAGCATCTTGTATGGCTGTCAGAGGGAACAAAACAACATTTGTAGTTTTGAAAAAGATATGAATGTGATGTCTTTGAACATTGTTCTTCATTTCATTTGTTAATATTTCCCAAAAAAATTTTTGTGGAACATTTCAGTGTGGATAATAACAAAGTACAAGTACTGTACTTATGTACTAATCTGAGGTACTCGTTATTTACTTGATTGTCTATTTAATGCCATTTTATACTTCTAATCCACTACTACTCTGCAGAAAATATGGAATTTTCAACTCTACTACATTAATCTAATGACAATGTTAAAAAATTTTCTAAACAAATGATTTAAAAATGATCTACCATCCTACTAAAAGTTCAATAAGAGAAGACTAGGAATGACAAAAAGATGAATGCTTTGTAGCAATAAGTGATGCCTGATACTAAATTATAAAGTCTTTGGCGCTCAGAATCTTCAGGGAGATTGTGCTAGAAGGGTGTCCACCATGAGCAGCAGCATGGAATATCCCCCCAAAACTGAGGGCTGCAAAGCCCCTTTTAAACAAAGCACAAATTGGTCAAATAGATGCATAGTAAAATTAATGAGTTATCTTGACAGCTAGAATGCAGCTAGACATTGGTAAGATGGTATAGCTGCCCTGGGGAGTGAATTTAAATTAAAGGAGAGATGAATCCGACCTCCAGTTACATTGAATGGTTATTATGAGCCGTTAAGTCTTTAGCGATCATAGAGTCAACATGATTGCAATGGTATCGGAACACACGTAACACGCATGTTCGATGGCCAGCAGCCCAGAAAATTGAAGGGAGCTGAAGACGAATCTTGCATGTCTGCGGAAGTTGCGGGGAAAAACCTGAATAAATATTTGAGGGCATGGTAAATCTCAGACAAATCTGCTCTAAATGATAGTAGGAACCCACAAAAGAAATACCAAAAAATATGCAATCTAAGGATGAATTGATAAGAGAAATCCATGTCAACATATAAACAGTAATAGGAAGTCGGAGATAAGTATTAGCAGGTAAGACTCAACATCTATACAAAGGTTTTATGGCCGCTACGAAAACAGCATCAGAATCAGAGCAACTGCGATGATCTGGAAACCTGTAAAAAGACCTCCAATACTGTGGCTTGAAGTGGCACACTTCCATACAAAGACGAGTATATGTAGGGGCAATATGAATCACACGGGTTTAGTGGCATTTTAGAGACCTCCAGAACAAGGCAAAGGATCTTCAAGCAAAACCATACATTTTGGGTAAAGACAGCGAGGCCCTTTCATGCATTAAACCTGGAAGATTGAAGATCTTGATATGAGGATAGATATGACATATGAGTGCAGGACAGGCTGAATTAATAGAGGGCTGATGACTCGAGGGGAAACTGCAGTGGGCAATTGAGCAGGCTTCTGGGCAAACCTCTTGAACGCCTGGAACTTAAAATATGATTAGCAATGACATAACGAAACCTGGCATGTGACAAGCCATGATTATAAAGGTTGCGTGACATACGCCGTGTAATGCAGCCCATGAAAATTATGATTTAGAGATTGGAAAAGCGGTTTTTGGGGATTATACATACGACTGTATGAAGCGTGTATGAAGTGTATGAAGACCTTCTCAGCTATAAGTGATTAGATTGTAATGAGCCAATATATTAAGGTAAAAGACAGACTCTTCGATATTACCAATTATCGATTATTATCTTTGATTGTTGAACTATGGACCATCTATAGCAACAATATATTTCTTAAATGATTTGAAGGTCTATTCTTAATTTAAAATATAATCATGTACATTATAAATGTAATTATTAACATCATCATTATGATTTTTATTTATTCATTTATTTTTTAAGTGAATAGGACATGGTTGGATGCTTGACGATGCCTAGATGAAGGAATGATGAATACCATTACAGGCAAAATGATTGATGATGATTTCTAAAATGCGAGAATCAAAGAAAAATTACATTAAAAGGGCTGGATACGCTACGGGCATCAAGGAAAATAGATTTAGGGAGTATACCAGGAGCTCAAGAAATTAAGAAGTGATTGTTTCAAAATCTAGAAAATAAATATAGAAGTACAATCAGAATTTAGATCTAAATCTCAGATGCAGATATAATGTTACCATGTGAGAAGGAAGATGTAGAAGACCTGCACGACAAGAATCAAAAGTCCTATGAAAGAAATGCGTGGAATCCATTAAAAAATGCAGAAATAATTGACCTATAGTGGGGAATGAAACACGAGTGATTCGTTTCATGGTGTGCTGCTTCATCTACCTATTCATTTTCATCAACAAAGCATATGACCAAATACATATGAGCCCCCATAGGTGTATGATAGTCTTTGGAACGTTTGAATCGACCATTGCGGCCGCGATTTGCATTTACAGTTGACACAGCGCCCAGTTTAACTATGACTCATGAGCCGAAAGTTAGATGCAGTATGACTGAATGCCACTTGATTCAACACAGACCTGAGAGGGAAGACATGTTATGCATATAAATAAACAGACCTTTACTGTCATTGTACAACAAAATTTTAGAGCCCAAGCGTAGTTTACATGCCACTTGTGAATCAAAGGTTTGCTTTGCTGAGGATTGTGACACTAATGTGACTTCTTCAGACGCAGAGCTGTGTGGGAACAGTTGATGAGGT
>VRLP01003420.1:0-64600 GCA_009660295.1 Lophius piscatorius
AACTTCTGTGAATGTAACGGGGCCGGCGAAGGAGTCCAAGTTGTTTAATAACCGATATGCACAACGGAGTGTTGTAGTTGTTGAATTTCATCAGTTGGGTGACGGAATAATTCATCATCATGCCAGACGTGGAGACTAGCCCGTTATCAGCCGTTAGCTTTGGACGAGATGCACAGAGGACGTTAGTAGCCGTTATTTTCATGGAAATGATGCCGAGAAAAAAGACAAATCAAACACAGAAAGTGGTCAACAGCGGCTATTGGTGAAAGTGTCACGGGTGCAGTGATGAACAAGATGGAAAAACAAACCGACATCAACGATGAGCAAACAGAAACGGACACAAACGACGAAACAGATACAGAAGTCTCCGGGTGATGGTACACTTGCAGCAACAGGTAGGCGGACCGTCACCAGGTCCGCCTAGGTGGACGCCTGTGGGCCCTATGTCCAGGCCCGATGTGAATCTTCTGGCTTGATTTCTGGCACTAGGCTCCAATTGGTCACTCCTTAAAACTCAAAATCAAATGTAGTGGCTGGGCTAGATGGCTGAAAAGCTAGCAGGGCAGATGGGTCATGAGACTAGGATTCTGAAGCACGAGGAGTGAAAACACATGACTACAGGTCTCAGTGATTCATACTAATACTATAGATACTGAGGAGACTTGGCCCAAGTGGAGGTAGCACCTAGGTTTATCTACTGCACGGCTTGATGGATGGTAGGACACAGGTGTAATGAAGCCTAACAACCCTAGCCTTGGAGCCACTCAAATTATTCCTTCGGAGAGGGTGTGCTATGAGTTATGTTCCTCAAAACATTCCAGAACCATTTATCCAGTGAGACAACACTTGTCAGTAAGTCAGTACTTGTGTACCTTTGGGCACCCATGACCCTGTCCCCGGTTAACAGGTTGTCCTTCCTCAAACCACTTTGGTTAATAGTCACTTCTATGGACTGGAAACAATTGATAAGACCTGCAGTTTCAGAGATGACCCCGTGGTCTTGGATAACAGTTTTGCTGTCAGATTCGCTGAGATCCCTAGTTATTTCTGCAACATCAAACACATAAACTTTGAGACTTTGTGGCCTAAAACATTCCGGCCACAGACATGTTCCACTGTACGGAGGAAATCACGTTTGTTCACTAGTCACTTTGGGTGGTTACAATGTTATGGATGATCTATATATCGCATTACCAAGTGGTATAAATGCAACCATTTACTTTAAAAAAAAGAAAAAAAACACGTCTGAAGTTTGTTTCTGGACTTCCTGTAGCAAACTTCCACAGCGATTAGTCAACCAGCAGGAACTTTAAAGTAGAGGATGAAAAATGGATTTATAGGTATAATAAAAAACGCATCTCTAGACATCTAGATGTCCTGCAGCAATTTATAGAAGGCCAAAAAATGTATCAGAATGGTCTTGAGTGGAAAGCAATGCACACTCAACACATCTTTGCAGAGTCCTTCCTTTATATTATCTGCCAATTTTGCTTTGTTCGTGTTGTGACGGATAGAAAAAGCCCACAGATACCGCTTCACTCACCAGGCTGCCTTACTTTATGAAACAACTTGAGGCACTGCCGTTCAGCTGCAACAACGAGGCCAGATGGACGGCCAAGGCTCCGGAGGCCACAGTTTATTTCCTTTGAGTGCTTTCCATTTACTTTTGTTTGAAACTGTGAGCAGTTCTCTTCCTTAGATCAGAAACTTAATGGCAGGACAGTCAAACTTTTTTGTTACAACTGACAAAACAAAATCAGCCCTAGCGGTTGCTGTCTTCTTCCCTTTCTTCTATCCTTCTTCCTCTCTTTTGATGACAGCATCCTCAGTCAATGTAATTAGGCGGCGTCGGAGCACACTGACCCCTTGTTCTCATGTTGCCCAGTAATGAGCGAGCAGGGGAAGTCATTGGTCAGTAAATGAGCCTGGGGTCGCCTGTCAAGTCATTAACTAATCATTAACTAATCTCATTTAATCATGACCTCATCACCGACTCATTCTGTCGAACAACCCCCCCGTGCGCCCGCCAGAACCTGCGGAGAGACAGTTTCACTAACATTGCAGAAGAAGAGCCTCACTGTGAATATGTGTCTGCTGTACTTTTTTGCAGTAAGGAATTAATCAAAAATATCCTTTGGAGTACAAAAGCATTTTGAATCTTGTGTAACGTGTAATGATGTGAAAGGTCGGGGGACACAATGGGGAGCCTTATCTCCAAATATTTTTTTGGGGCAAAATTTATCGTGAACATTGTTAGTCCAGTTAGTTAGTTTAGTCCAAATTTGGCACAAAAGAATCAAGTCGAGGAAATCTATCTTGTATCATATTTTACTCTAATAGTTCATATTTTACTCACTAGGGGGAGCATTTCACAAAAAATACAGCTTTTTGGGACTTCATTTTACATTTAATTTGAGGAGTTCTTGCACAACGCAGGGGTTGGGAGCAATTTGTTCATATACCCTTGCTGTCAGGGACGACAGCATAGACTTAGTTTCTCTCCCCCTCAGATGGATGAGTTGGGTAATCATTTCTTCAGGTTTTCGGATGTTTTAAAACATTTGAAAGCATTTGCAAAGTTTTCATATTGGAAAAGACATTCATTTAAAAGAAAGACAATTTTATGTTTCATGAAAACTAAATGGGAAATTTTTATGCCCCCATTCATTGACGCATCACCATAGGGCCACTTGGATGGAAACTGGTGACCCCACAAGGGAACAGACAAAAGAACAAGAAAAAGAAGAAGTTTAAATAGGGAAGTTGTATCCACTTCTAGACAGAACTGAATGAAAGGTGACACATACTTTTTGGGGGGCTCTACAGAGAGATTCTTAGTTGTTGTCTTCTCTTTAGATTTTTTATTTTTGCTTTTTAGGGATATATAAACACATCTTTCTGTCCGTATGTGCAGTACGAAACTGGGAAAAGTCTATCCACTTTACCAAAGGCTCGTGGATGCCTGCTGTGTTCTCCATTCCCACAGAATTTGGGATTGGGACCTTAGAAGAAAAGATAAAACTGCAAAACCATGCGTGTTACTGATTTTTTTTTTTAAGGAGCTGTCAGTGGAAATGGTAGAATATAACTTCCTTCCCTGAATTGGTATAATTTCTTACACTCACTATAAAATTAATGATACAGTTGCGCCCTCCTGACAAGATCTCTAGTTACGTTGGAGATTCACTGTGCGAGGAAGATAGCAGCTCTTCCCTTTTTCTTGTCAACCTGTGTTGGTTTCCACGTATACAATGACTTTGTTCTGCGATGTTGCTCTCCTCAACATCACTTTTTTGTTTCACTTATTTTTTTACCTGTTTGCTCTTTCCCTCCTTTTATTCCATCTGCTTTTATTAACAGTATGAACGGTATCTTCTGCAGCACTGAACTTCTCCTTCTTCTCTCCTTATAAGGCTGCCTTCATACACTTGATATCGACCCCAAGCGCACACACACACACACACACACACACACGAACCTCAACCCCTCCCACTGTGTTTTCCGCTTTCAACCTGCCAGCCGAGGTAGAGGAGTTGTCATCCGTCTTCCAGCGAGACTTTGACATGCCTGGATGTTAAATTAAAAACATATAGTCCAAAAGAAGTGGGTCCTATGCACCTAAAGTGTCCTAGACACAGCTTAGAAAAATGAACATCATCCATCAAAAGCTGCCTGCATCTCGACAAAAGCTCACAGAAGAGAGAGTCTGACATCGACCATGTCAATATCCAACTGCAGAGGGGTGGAGTGTGGGGGCTGGGGCTGGAGTCGAGGTTGTTTTCTTCTCAAAACGTAAGATTTGTAAGTGTACGCACATACTGTCCGCTCATACAGGAAGAGAGATGGAAGAGACAAGGACATCTCATCAATAGTGTGTGATACTTAGATTGTCTCGGTGACAGGCCCTGTCCCTGTCCGTCTTTGTCTGCTGAGATGAACCATCTCAAACATGATGACAGTTTTGAATTTAGACCGTTCATTGGAAGCAGACATAAAAGATGACGATGAATACATGTACAACCTGAAAATCAATGCCACTCTATTACCGGGTCAGTGTTGCAACAGGCATGAATTTTGAATTATACTTTTCTGGACATCATAAGTAACCTACGAGTGAGACAACTCCGCTGAGATCATTCGCTCCGGCAGAATCCTTCATCCGAACCGGTTCGGATCCTGCCACTCTTTATTGTTGAGTTCACTTTGTCAGCTAATTTTTTTTATTTTATTTAGTCTTGGTTTTACTTCAAAGGCTCTAATTAGTGTTTATCGTATTTATTCCAAATAACCATTTTTTTTCTTTTGTCATGTTTTAGTCTATTAAAAGTTTGAACAATTAAGTCTTATTTTAGTCGAAGAAGTTTGTTTAGGGTAGTCTACTGTCTTAGTTACGTTTTAGTAAATGAAAACTGTTGATATTTGAATCTGTTCTAAAACATCAAGTCATTATTAGATGGATTAGATGGGACTTTATCGATTTGACCTTTTACGTTTTATTGAAACTATATTATATAACAGAGAAAAAGCCCGGTCTCTGGTCATTCATTTCCTCAGATAATCTTGAGAGATTCTTCGGAGGGAAACAGCCAAAGTCGGTAACTCTGATGAGACTTTATGAAAATCATTTATCGGCCGAGAAAATTGCAATAGGTGCACCTTGTAACCAGGCAGCTTTGTTATTTCTACTTAACATTGGACCAAGAACCTCCCAGACTTGTGTGTCGTGTCATCCTCTTTTCTCACATTTTATTGTCTTTATTGGTTTTAAGTCAATCTAAGAGTCTTGAAGTATTCTGACGTCTGCCCACTGCTAACATGCCTTCAAAATCGAAATGAGGTGAAACAGACAAAACTAAATCAACCGAAACATCTCAGAATTAAGTGAATAATCCAGTGTTGAAGCTTCTTCTTGGTCTGGCAAAAATCATTTTGCTCTTTGTTTGTGTTATCATGACACTGAACTGTGTTTTCCTCCAGGGAAAAGATCATTTAGTTCATAATCAACTAGTCCTTAAGTCCTCTTGCGGTGTCTGTAGCCACTATTAGCAGTAATTGAGGTCAATTTAAGGCATTCTGTCTCCGACTCAACTCTCTGTCAGGATCCTCTTAAACAAATCCATAAAATGTACTCATTTCTCTTGACAGGATGTTGAAGATGTTTGCTGTTAGATGTCAAATCTGACTGCTGTTACTCACGGTGATCGTTTCATTTGTAGTGACAGTCTGCCTGTTTTTGGTCTATGGTGCTGAAGTGCTGGGCCAGCTGACGGTGCCTCCCTCCTTCAGTATCGATCTAATAGTCCTGGGTCGCCAGGTTTCTCTCAGCAGCCGTCGCCTGCTGTCTTGAAAAAAAACTGCATAGATTCCTCCATGCTTCAGTGCTCAAAAAGAAGGACAGTGACTGATGGAAGCAGGATCGGGTGGAGTTCATGACCTGGATTCATGAGGAATGTGCTAATGTGCTTATTGATGAGCTTTTTGGGGCTCTTTTCTCATAATTTATGGTCAATGTAGGTGATGAAAGTGCCGACAGTTCTCTTTGATGTTTCCTCATTCTCCTTCTGTCACCTCTCTCTTACATACATACATTCATCTATACCTGAAACAGCTCCAGTAGGACTAATTACAGCCCAGCACTTACTTCTCACAGCATCACTCGCTCCCAGGTGATTCACAAATTCACTGGAACATCGTTGCTACTGTTGTTCGTAACTCAGAGGTGAGCTGCTGATTCAACCGCAACTTGGATTTAAGCAGGATTAAACAGGGCATCCGGTTGTCACATGTCCCAGCCATCACCACGGGGGACTGTTTGATGGTCACTGAGGGACCGCAGGTGGACAATGGTAAAGGCGGAAGGGCTGGGAGATATTGCAGGCCTGGGAGCGGGGAGAGGCGGTTTGAGCTGGGGACCACTGGTGGGAGACGATGTTGACGGAATGGCAGGATATATTAAACAGAAGGAAATTGTTGCTCTGGGTATTTTCCAGATATGAGAGTGGCAGCTGTGGTAAGACGGCACACACACAAAGTTAATGTTTTGATGTACAAGCAAGGTGCTAAGACTGTGATATGGATCTGTGGTGTTGAGGATGACAATGAGGATGGTACTGTCTGCTCTATGAATATAAGGTTGAGGTCAGAAATGGTGGTCTCACATGAACAACGGGGCATCAGGAGTAGGATGGCCACTTTTATAACACCAACAAAAAACACACATTTGTATTATTAAGGACTTTGGCTCTGGAAGAAACACTGTATTGTGACTAAATGAAAGATTTGAAGGGGTTTATAGTTGTTCTGGCAAATTGTGTTTGGATTATTTGTAAATTTGGGCTGCCTTTTCCAAAATCGTGTTTGGAAGGCCTGAATATTTTGCCTGGTTTGCCTCTCCTGAGGGTGCACCGCTTCCCAAGAGGACGCTTCTGAAAGAAAGAGAAATTGTTTTTAAACAGTGCTATCATAGAAAATCTGTTTTTAGCATTGTACGCCTTCATGGTGATTCAAGCGATGCCAATAAGTGGTAAACGCCGAGGAATAATATGGATGCAGTTCTTATATATTGTAGGATAATATTTGGTAGAAATAGAAATCTAACGCAGCAATGAGCTCAGCACTTGCTTACCTCTTCACCCTGCCGGCAGCAATCAAATCATGCGTCTACAGGATGAATGACAGACGCTCAGAGACATGAGACAGCTGGCAGATGAAGCAAACACAATGATCACATGAAACTTGTCACAGCACAGAAAACGAGGTGCCTGAGGGCGACGAGCTTGTGTCAGAAAATCAAGCATTGTTTCCTGGTTTTTGTTTTTGCTTTATTTTCAAGAGGGATCATTGAGATGGAGCACATTTGTAATTTGTTAAATATTAGTGTTGAGGTTTGTATTTTTTCATTATAAGGGCACAGAAGCCTGTTTAGTTGTTGTTTGCCTCATTGCTGTTGGTTGTTGAGGTTTGGTAGATAATTGCTCCATCCATCTGTATCTTACTCTGACTAAAGCGGCGCAGATGATAGGGTATAGAGCAGAGGAGCAGTTGGGATACAATTCATATATAGAGGCAAATGTATATTCAGACCAAGAAACAAATAGCGGTTGGTCCCAGTGTTGTATATCATGGGAAACGTCCCAAGCTGATGGATAACGGCGCTGTTATGATCTGTCAGCGTTGCAATGAAATATCTTGCAGATCCTGCAGTTATGTTTACAGCATCTGTGAACATGTCATTCAATAAATTATGTCTGCGTTCGATGCGGTGAGTGACTTACAACCGCACATGGAAAATTTTGCAAGTGTGAGTAATACACCAATCAGCCATAACATTAAAACCACCTGCCTAAATAGTTTTGAAACAGTTTCGGGCGGATTTAAGGAAAAGCGCTTGTCCCCGAAATCATCAAGGCCAAACATCAGCAGTTCAATCCATGGACAACCCATATATCTACTGTCATAGGGTCTTTGAGTAAGACTCAACCCAATCTTGTATGTACTGTGCAAAACAAAGTGATAATAAAGAGTTAACTATTATATTATTTTTATTAGTAGTAGTATTATTAGTACCAATAATGGTATTGTGTAGGTCACCCAAAACATCTCTGGGATGAATATCCTTCATAAACTAATCATCTCGTCCGTGGGATCGGACTATCTGGCCTAGCCTTCACTCCCACGTATATCAATGAATCTTGGGCCCCCAGTTGTCCTTTTTTAGAAGACTTTTGACGGTAGTAACCTCTGCAGATGAGGAATCTTAAGACTACAAATCAGTCAATATATCCCACCTAGTGACAGGTGCCATTGCCTTTACCTGTCCGTGGTTACAATGTTATGTCTGATTGATATAAATCAAGTGTTTTTTGTTCAGTCCAGCACTTTGAGTATTAATAACATATTGAAAAAATAACATATTTCCTAAACTTTAGATTGGGAAGTCTTTCTGCTAATATAATATTTCCCATGTAATAAATGTGTAATTACACATCATAAGTGATTTTTATTGCTTTATTTTGATGATAACTTGAAGAGGAGAACTTGGGAAATTACCTTTATAGATAAAAAGTGATATATCTGCTTCATGTGGCTTGTAGTCAGAAGTCAGAGGACATAATGTAGGAGTAGAAGTTTTGCACAGGGACCCTGTATGGCCAAGGAGCAGCGTACTGTACTGTACTGTAGTGGAATGTGTCTGTGGAGATTATTAAAGACCCATATATTTCTACTGCAGCCCCACAGGGCCTGCTCTTACCGGCTGATCTCCACACTGGCAGACGGCTAATGAAACAGGACTCGCTGGAGATTCATCACTGTGGAGAGCCAAGGCAATTCTCTCCCTCTCTTCCTCCCACTTTCCGCTCCGTTCTCTTCCTTAAGTCTCTTCTTTTTTTTCTCCTGTCTCTGCATTGGTCTGTTGAATGTGCTACACTCCATCTGGGTCCAACACAGCATAGCGTACATCAACTCACATCCTGTCAGACTTCTGTCCCAACATCACCAGTCTCCGTTTGGCTCTTTTCTGTCAGCTTCGTCTCTTCTATCACATCCAGACTCTTTAAATTGGAGTTTCTCTTGTTTGCTCAGAATCCCCAGAGCTTTAATACCCCCCAATAGCGCGGAAGTTATCTAGCTAATGAGCGAGAGGGCCAACTTTACTTTCAGACATCCAAGCATTTTCCTAGAGTATATCAGCATGGCTGGTGATGTCACAAACTACACGTATAGATCCTAATTTATTTGGAAATTGTAGAGTTTTGCAGTAGGGCACTAAAAATGTCCCACCAGTCTTTCTGCTGTTGTTCACATATGGCACATTTTCATAGGGGGGTCAACTATATGTCCCACACACATTTCTGTATTCAGTAAGGTGTATACACATTACACAGAAAAAATACACATAATTTAATATATTTTGAAACCTGTGCCTCATTCAAGCACAAAGGACAGGAAATTAAAAAAAAAATCAGCTTTTGCATTAATTTAATTGTGAACTATGATTCGAAGACTATAATTGTATAATTGTTGTTCTTTGTCTCTGTGTGTCGGCCCTGTGATGAACCGCGCCCCTACCTTAATTTCAGCAGAGTCAGGCTTCATGGAGGGTAAGAGAGGCTCACAGCTAACAGCTTATTGATATTACAAAGATAGACCAGAGGGTTTCAAAAGGTAATAGGTTTGGGATAGGATGGAGAGGCAACATTTTAAGAGTTGAGGAAAACTTTTTGGTGAAAGCACAGGATTTGCTGAAGGCTCCGTTTTCTAACTCCTTAATCAGTTCCAGCACTCATAATCCCTGGTTTGAGGATGAGCAATATTTCATTTCAGTCAAGAAAAGCAGTTTCATTGAAGAAAAGGTGATCAGGAACTGAAACCATTTTAGGTACCTGGGTACTGTTGAGACCTGAAACAGGGTGAACAGAGAGATAGAGAGAGGGGGAGAGAGAGAGGGAGAGAGAGTATAACGCTGTGAGATGTCAGGAGACTGAAATATAGCAAGAAACGAAAATGAGAAGTAATTATTTTTTGGCAGATTTTAATTGGACTCTGTGCCAATAAAGCTGATTAAAATTAATGAAATGAGGCAAAAGGTTTGTGCAGACAGCAAGAGGTGACGGACAAGGAGGACATGGATGGAAGGATGGCCAGGAGAAGGAGGGAGAGACAGACACTGTTGCACTACAGGGATCAATTACTAGGAACTGAGAGTTATGGTATTTGATGCACCAAAGTGCAATGTGGCTTTATTGCACTGGGACAGTGTTTCAAGGAAGAGGCACATTATTAACTACACACACACAGAGGGAGAAAGAAAATCAGAGAGGTATGGAAAAAAAGAAAAGAGTGAAGTGGAGAGAAAAGAAATAAGGAGAGGCGAAGAAAAATAAATAAACCTTGAGGCTGTCTTTACTTCTCTTCCTCCCGCCCACCGCTCCCTCCTTTTTCTGCTTGTCTTGCACTTTCAAGCGTGGAGCCCATTAAAGAGGTTGACAGTGTAACTCACCACTGATAATCAACGGATAGAGGAGGAGAAGCAGAGGGGCTACCCAGGGCATCGTTTATTATGTTAGAAATTCTATTCAATCTGACTGCTGTAATTGCTCAAAGTGGGAAGAAAGTGAGAGGAAAGTAATTTGCACAATGAATAATCAAGTCAACTGTAGACGTGGCAGAACAAAGGTAGTATACAATTTATGAAAACAAATGAGCGAGGGAAAGAAACGGTTAATACCGTATTTTTTAAATGTATGACAACATACAGGCTCCAAAATCAGCCGTAACATTACGACTATTGACAGGTGAAGTCGGAATAACATTGATTATCTTCCTGGCAGTGGCTGGGTTATATTAGGCAGGAAGTGAACCTTTTATGCCGAGGTTGGGTCGGAAGCAAGAAAAATCTAAGCTAGTCGAGGGATCTGAATGACTTGAAAGGACCAACTAGTTGACTATAGAGCTGAGTATCTGGTTGTTGTTTCATCTGTCCTCTTTTTCTCTGTTTGTCTCGTTGCGCCTTGGTGTCAGCATGTTTGTTCTCTAATCTTCTGCAGCCATACCACAAATCCCCAGTACACTTATTGTATTTTGCAAACAAAGACATCGTGACTTGTACTTAGTGGCCCGGTTGCACAGCATGCAGCCGGCTACCGAACGTTTCCACTGCTGCAGAGTTATGAGAAATGGAAACATACACACCTATCAAGTATCCCACTCAAACACACAAATCAAGCGCCCCGTCCCCACTGACTCTGAATGACGTGCAGTGATGTCTTCTGCGGACTGCAATAAAAAAAGACTATGTCAAACCTCCAGGTTGGTTTTATGGTATATTTAAAATAGCTGTTAGAAGGACAGTTAGCAAGGCTTGTGGCAAAGACAGCAACACTGTCACCTCAGTGACATGAACATGGGACAACATTTAAAGAAGGCCGTAAATGTAATATGAGAAACTTAAAGGAGAGAGTAAAAGAAACCTAAAACATACTTTACAAAGTTCTATGTAACTTAATAATCAATATTGCACGATGACAAAAGATTAGTTTGTCATAAATTTATTGATGGATTGTAAACAAACAACGGTAGGATGTATCGGACGGATCTATGAAATGTCCATAGGGACTGAAAAATGCAGAACATCCTTGAGACTTCTCATGGATTATTTTGGGTGTTTCTTTCTCGAATACTTTCGTCCAGACTAAGACTTCTTGAAAAAGTGCAGGCCCTGGTTTTTTTCTTGACCTCTATCGATCTCTGTCCTCCTGACCTTTATTGTATCCATTATTCAGGACTTTTCTTGTCTGACTGTGAGCTGCACTTTGGTCTGGCTAGAAAACAGAGGTTTTTGGTAGTCATGCACTTAAGTTAATGACCTTTCTTCCACCATCAACTCAACCAAATCCAAGATGATGGCGACTCTACAGATTAAACCCAAGCACAAATTTACTCCTCAAGGTTTGACTCGACGCAGGGAGTTGGGGGCAGATTTGAACAGGCATCGAAAAGCAACCAAATTCCATTAAAGACTTCTCTTTGCACCAAAAAAAAACCCGCTACAGATAGATGACAGAAGGAAAGGAAGACAGAGGAAGAAAAGGGTAGTGATGATGGAGGAAGAAGAAGGAAAGGGTAAATACAACCAGAACTGCAGAGATAAAGGCGTGAAAGACGAGTAGGGAGAAAACTCAAGGAGTTATGTAGTGGGGTACAGATACGTAAGGTCAAGACTCGACCCTATGGCATCCCATGGTAATTGAAATTAGGTAGGGAGGATGGGTGGTGGGGGGTGGTGGGACTGGAGGAAACAGGCGACATGATAATCAATTTGAGGTTGAATCGGAAACATGAGCCACTGGGGGGGCCTTGTTCCCCCCACCAGGCATCCAGATGGCCCCGGCCTCAACGCTGTGTGGGTCCTGTCAGAGCAAGCAGTGTGTATTTGTGTGTGTGTGTGTGTGTGTATGTGTGTGTGTGTGAGTGTGCTTTGAGAGACAATACCATCTGCCAGGAGTGCAAGGGGAGTTCAGGAGATGTATTCACTGACACTGGGGGCGCAGTCGGGGTGAGACAGTGTGTGTCTGTGTGTGTATGTGTGTTTGCGTGTATGTGTCTTCATGTGTGTTTGTTTGTGTGTGTAAGTGTGTCTGTTTGTGTGTGTGTAGTTGTGTTTGTGTGTGTGAGTGAGTGTGTTTGTCTGTGTGTTGGTGTTTGTATGTGTTTTTGTGTCTGTTTGTGTTTATGTGTGTATGTGTCTCTGTGTTTGTGTGTCTGTGCGTGCGTGCGTGTGCGTCTGTGTGTGTGTGTGATTGACTCCCATCATGCTGATGTTGAAGAAATATCGAAGGCGTATTGCAGGAAAGTCTGTCAATTTTCTATTGTGTGACTTTTGCTGTAATTCTAATCCCCAGACGAGATAGAGCCCAGGACGAACTCTGATCCAAAGTGAATAAAATGAATGAATGGAAGACGGAGAACATTTTTTGAAAAGCGTCTTTAAAAATGATCGAGGAGTCCGAGTTTTTAGGAAAGGAAGTAGAAGATTAACTGAGAGCCAGAGTTATACATGAAAACTGTGTTTACGCCTATTTAACATAAAGAACAGCAATTTTATTTAATCTTTGTTCCTTGTTTAATCAAATTGCCTGCCATAAAGTTGCCTTCACAAGTCCACCTTACAGTATATTGTTAGATGCGATTTTCTCCACACTGCCAGCAAAAGCTCCTTCTCCACTTGCTTAACTAACCGAAGTTAAAGTCACACTGATGCAAAGTGGTGTCTTACACCTGCACTGGACTAACATTAATGTAGAATAATAATCATGATTACCCTTCATTTTCACTTGTTGTAAATATTTGCTCATAGTATAGAATTGTGAAATTAGTTCTTTGTGTTTCACTCATTCCTGACAAGCAGACCCTGTGAGGCGCTCAGGAGGGTCTGGCTGAAGGAGCCTACGACTGCAGTGGCAGTTCTTGAATCCAACCAATTACCTTACGATTGGTGGACGACATACTGAGCAACAGCAACCCTAAATACACAAACCCAGTATCGGTAGCAATACTCTTACTGGAGTCAGGATTGCTGCATCCCTGGATGTTATGAAACAAAGTCTTCCCTGCATCAAAAAAAATAAAATAATGTTATTACAGTATAATAAGCAGCTGTCTACCAAATGTTTATGGATAAAATGGCAGTTTAATGTACAATTATATGAAATAATTTTAGAAAAATGTATGTATGTTGTGAAGATGGACATTTCAGGTAAATAATATTCAATAGTCGTTTGATCTTTTGAATGTATTTTGAATATTCATGGGTTGGCTGTTGATCTAGGGTCATATCCAATAACCGGTAGTTAGGTAGTGGTGATCATAACTTTCTTAGTTTTCTTCTTCTTTTCTTAAAAACAGTTGCAAACCTTCTGTAGCTGTTGTGTCGGCACCTGCCGGTGGTAGTGAGATTTTACTGCAAGTTGCTGCTTTTTTTGATAAAACGATAGTCTTTCTTACCAATTCCATTAATCCATAGTCATTCCAGAAGTTAATGAATATTTTGCCCATTCTTACTCAAAGTAAATTTAAAATCCACAAACACTAAATACTACCTGTTTAAAAAGAAGCTAATTTCAACACAGAGGCTTTAGTCCTTTCATTCAGAGGTGAAAAATAGAATAGATAAAGAATTGAGAAAATAAGAGTTTAGGTAGCATTAGATACTGCATAGAAATAAAGTAAGAACAGTTATTGCTTTACTAATGGCACTTTGAGGTTATGTTTTTGGCAAATACAGAATACAAGCATATCTACATTAGATGATTTAGCACAGTGGAGCCCCGACCTTCCGATTGCATATTACTGAAATCTGTTTGCTCAGTTTCCAGTAAGCCTGAGAACCGGCACAGACTGGACAAACAGGCAGGAGAAGAGGGGCAGGGAAAGAGAATGGAGGCAGTCTGACTGGGAAATGTGAAAATAAGGTGAACAAACTGAGCAATAAGTGAGCTATTCATCCTCAGGATCTCCTCATCTCCAGTAGAACAACCGGCATCCTTCCTGTGAAGAGTTAATAGACCACTGGAGCATCACTTCGTACCAAACCCCACCCCCCCCCATTAATGTATCTGTTTCCCTCTTGTTCCTCCTCTTGATGCGTTGAATCTTATTAACACCATTTACCATCACAACAACACACAGTTGCAGTTTCAAAACACACACACACACGCACACCGAGACACTCACGTACACACACTACTGTATGTTTGTGCGGTTTAACCCTGTTTTAATTGGCGCTCATTAGAGAAAAAAAGGCTGTTTTTGCTCCATTTTCACCCCTAAAAAATGCAGGAGGGGGAGCAGTCTGTGAAAATGTTAATTGAAAGCGGAAAGAGGACAACGCTGGCAATCAGTGCAGACTGGCAGATGAACACTGGAGAAGTTGATGACTCCAGGAATTACACACACACACACACACCCACACACACACACACATACACAGATATCTACACGTCTGTTTGGCCATCAGGGCCTTAAAGACGAGGGCCACAGTTCAATGCTGCTAACTCTCTCCAAGGTTCTTGTTGGAAACACACACACTTTCATATGTTCAGTTACACATGTGGAGTACACACAAAAACACCCATTTGGCTGAGAGACAGAAGGAAAATCAATATATCGCTCTCTATATCTCTCTCTCCCTCTTTCCCTCAGTCCATCCCACTCCCTCGCTTTATTTCTTCACACTTTATTGGAAACTGCTGCAGCCCGCAGAGTCATATTGCTTTTGCTTTGTGATAAATCCATGTGTATGTAGAGGTTTTGTATTTGGGTTTGTGTAGATGAGTCCGATCAAGTCAATATTGATTTATTGTTGACGTAATTGCTTTATCCGCAGGGCAAAGCAGGCAGCTGTGAGAGACACTCATGACCCAGACCCTAACGGGCCTGAAAAAACTGTGGTTCTTTTATTTATTTATTTTTTTTTTACTCGATTAATTCAGACTTATTTGGGATAAAATATTTGTCTTTTTTCTTCTTATTAATACTATTAGTATTAGTATTAGTTTTTCATTATATTTAGGGTTTGGGCTTTACTCCCCCCCTGTGTTATTGCACTGATTTTTGTGTTTTTACTGTACTTTCTTAATGTATTTTACTGTAATAATATGATATCTGCAGTATTTTTTTTATTAATATTTACACCACTATATTTTATAAAAATGTACACTATTTTCTGTTCATTCGCAGAATTATTTTTCTACAGTAAGTCTAAATTCTATTTGAATTTAGACTTACAAACTGTATATATATATATATATATATATATATATACAGTACTACTTTTTTTTATATATCCACACTAGTAATAGTAAAGGGTTTTTTTTCTTCATATATTTACATTACTATTGTTAATGCTGACTCAGACATCTGCCCAGTTCTCATGCTTTGTCATCTTTTTTTTTTCTCCGCCATCCCCTCCCCCCCTCCTTATCTGTAGGCGAGCCAGCAGTGGCGCGAGAGAATAACTGTCTGAACGCCGCCAAGGCCTGCAACCTGAACGACACATGTAAGAAATACCGCTCAGCCTACATCAGCCCCTGCACCAGCCGCGTCTCCACAGCTGAAGTCTGCAACAAGAGGAAGTGCCACAAGGCCCTGCGGCAGTTCTTTGACAAGGCAAGGCATTTTCCGACACGAGCTTATCAAAGAAAGAAGTAAAAAATACTCCAAACGTGTGATATCAGGTTAAAAAAAAGAAAAGAAAAAGAATGTGCGCCACAAAGGACGCGTGTCAGAGCGTGGAATGATTCTGAAGTGGATGGTTAAAGAGGTTGTCAAAATCATAATGAATAATTATAGGGGCCTTTTTGTTGTGGGCTTGCTTTTCCAGCGCTGGGCTCCGACATCTATTCACTCATCAAACCCAAAATATGTTTTCTGTTGTCAGTGTCCTATTCTCTAAAATAATGAGAAACTTTGTGATTATAAATCCATTTCCCGGCCCATGATGTCCTTTCGAAACGACTTAACTGAGATCAGGAACAATAACAAAAAACAACGACTCTGTGTTTTTCTGTGCATGGCATAGTTAATCTTATTCTGCTTTATAATTTTGTTTCTCTTTTCTGATAAAAGATAATTCAGTGTTCAAACAGCCTTAAGCTTTTAAGTCTTTTCTTTTTCTTCTATTGTTGCCATCCACCATTCTGCAATGTCAATCTTGATATATAAATATGATTCAAGTGTGTCACAGAGGGCAAAATGCACAAAATAATGACCCCAAATAGGAATAAGAGGGACCATCACCCAGAGAATTTGACTTATTGGATGTTTTTTTGTGTCATTCTTGAAAATGGCAGGTTCCTCCAAAGCACAGCTATGGCATGCTGTTCTGCTCGTGTCCGATCAGCGACCAGACGGCATGTTCCGAACGCAGGCGTCAGACCATCGTCCCCGTCTGCTCCTATGAAGAAAAACAGAAACCCAACTGCCTCGAACTTCAAGCCTCCTGCAAGACCAACTACATCTGCAGGTAGGAGACCTTGGCCCTCCAAAATGTGCTTTTCAAATATTCTCAAGTCCTTTTATTTGAAACGAGAGTCAGGAGTGCATTGTGTGTTAATAAGCCTCAGGACCGGGAATCTCTTTGGAGATGCTCTCCGCTTATTATCTGGCAACGTGAAGATTTCCTGCTTCAATGCACAAGCGAACGATCCCGTCCACATATTCACTCATTTTAAATAATGGGGGCCGGTGACACATTAGCTTATGTTAGCTAAGCAATTAATGCAACAGAATTTTGTCAATGGATTATAACTCAAAGAAACTCTAAACGCTAAAACAGATCGGACCCATCAGGGGATGGACTACAAAACAGCTCTGAAGTCGTGCTGTGGTATCTGCCACCTACATGTAAGCAGCAGGTCCTTTAAATCCTAGCCCCGCCACTTTTTGGACTTGGTTCATCCACTGCATCACATTGATTCTCCACGATTTAAACTTAATGATGTCCTCAAGCCATTCCTGAACCATTGTTGCAGCTTGGCAGGGAGCATTATCCTGCTGAAGACGATCATTTGAGAATACCGTTTCCATGTAGGTGTTCAAGTAACATCCACATGAATGACAGGATCTGAGAAAGCCAGTACCACACTGCCTCATGCCATCTCCTCCCTGGGTAAGGCCTTACATACGATGTGTGAATAGACGTAATTCATCAGACGAGGAGTCTTCAACAATGGACAGGGGTCAGAATGTGCACGCAGTCCCTTACACAGAAAACGTTCTGACACCATTCAATCAGTACCACTTTCAACTTATTCAGCCACTTGGAGTCCATTACCTCTTCGACGGGATCAGAGGACACGGGCTAGAATTCACTCCCCTCTAGCATCATTGAGCCTTGGGCGCACACGACCCTTTCCCCGGTTGCCTTTTTGTCCCTCCCGAGGAACTAACAACTTCCAGACTTCATAAAAACCTTGCAGTCTTCAACATACTCACAGTCCTCTGAATGTGTGTGTGTGTGTGTGTGTGTGTGTGTGTGTGTGTGTCGTGCAGTTGTGTGGCTCTCTGGGATTGAATGGAAGCATAAGGTATTATAAATGAGCTCCATTTGGACCGTGGCCTCAGGTCTCCTTCCCTCTCTCCTCTCCCTTTGTCTCCCCTTAATAGCGAGCAGCAAGCCGACAGTAATTCATACAACTAGTTTCTGTCACTTCTTCCATTCCAGTCTTTTTCTTTCCGCCGCACACTCTATCCATCAGGCATATGTTCAGCGCTGAACAACAGGTCTCAGTGCAGCGCCGCTTCCTCCCAATCCATTTGTCAGTAAGCACAAATGGATTAAAGCCATGCATTTCCACAAACTCCCTCGCCATATGTCAGGCGGAGTAAACTGGCTTTTGTTGACAGGTTCCACTATGCAGTCCTGCGCCCCAGATCTCTGTGTTGAAATAGATCACACCTTGACTGCATATATATGAGTGACATGAAACACTGCTTTCCTGCTAGCAGATTGTTTTATTCAGAGAGAGAGAACTTTTCTAAACCATAGTTAAAGCGTCTCTGTGAGTGGGACGTTGGCAACAGTTTCAAACTTCTGCAAGAAGTGTTGCTACGTACTCAAAAAGGTAGAAAAAGGTACACCAAATAGATACAGTTTTTATTGTTTTGTATTTAAATGGGTTTGATGATTGTTGTTTGAACAAAAGGTGTTCAAATAACAAAAACACAACAAGTTCTGTTGAGAAAGACACTGCTCATAAAAATTAAGGGAACACTTACTCATCGCAGTATGACACCAAGCCAATTCGACTTCAGGGAATTTTAATCTTTCCATTTAGGAAGAACAAATGATTGTGAATCAGTTTCACTTGTTTTTGGTGCAAATGAAACTGACAACAGGTGTACCCCAAAAGGGAATGGTTCTGCAAGTGGTGGCCACTCATCTTTCCTGTCTGACACTGCTCCAGTTTTGTGTTCTGCTGATGTCTTTGGTACCACTTGAGGCAGTACCTGCACCCACTGATGATGCTTAGGTAGTCCAGCTCCTCCAGGGTATCTTATCCCTGTGTGCAGTTGCGAGATGGTTTGCTGTGTCTCCCAGCTCAGTCTCAAGAGCATGGAGGAGATGCCAGGAGAGCGGCCGTTACACGAGGAGAACTGGACAGGTCCGTAGAAGGACAACAACCCACCAGCCAGATTGGAATCTGCTCCTCAGTGTGAGGAGGAACAGGAGGAGCACTGCCAGATCCCTACAAAATGACCTCCAGAAGAGCTACTGGTGATATTTCTGAAAAAATTGTCAGCAAATGCCGGCATGAGGGTGGCATGAGAGCCCCACGTCCTCTCCTGGGACCTGTGCTCACAGCCCAGCACCGTGAAGTTCAATCGGTGTTCACCAGAGAACAGAAGAATTGGCAGGTTCTCAATTGGTGCCCCGTTGTCTTCACAGATAAGAGCAGGTTCAAACTGAGGTCATGTGGCAGGCACAGAGTCTGGAGACACTGTGGAGAACTTAATTCTGCTGCATTATCATCCAGCAGGACCGGTTGGGTGGTGGGTCAGTGATGGTCCGGGAAGACAAATCCTTGGATGGTCTCACAGACCTCCATGGGCTAGCCAACGGTACCCTGACGGCTGTTAGGTACCAGGATGTAACTCGGACCCACTATCAGACCTTACACTAATCCAGTGAACCCGGGGTTCCTCCTGGTCCAGGACAATGCCCGGTCGGACCGGGATCGGCTACAAAGATCCTTAACAGGATAGGCCGTTAAATAAAATGTATGGCTGGATGGATGTTCCGGAACATGGATGGTATGATGCAATATGAAGGGTGCTGGGGTCGAGTCTAGGCCAGTGGGCTTTAAAGTGTGGGTTTGGAGGCGCCTAAATTGCAGTAGGTCTGTGGATGGTTGTTTGTCTCAATGTGATGGACTTGCAACTGATCCAGGATATAGATTGCCTCTCGCCCAATGTCGACTGGCAGGCTACACCCGCATGAACTTGTAAGGATAAGTAGTTGTAGAAACTGCATGGATGGATGGCAGTGAACATAATTTGGTTTCTATGGATGCCCTTCCTGGATCTGCTGTGGTTTGCTCTTCGTACGGCTGGCATAGCTACATGCTAACAGTCATACAGTGAATACAGGATTTTTCCATTGAATCAGTTTATCACACCTTTGATCATCTGAGGTCATCTCAGTCCCTCCTGGAAGCTGAAGGCTCTATACTCAAGATTCTGACGTTGGGTTTTTGCCACATTGGACAGAGCTCAACCATTGCAACAGTAATATTTAGAATAAAGTAATAGTATTACTTAATGGAACAAACACTACATAGTGGGAAAATATTGTACAGACCAAAAAAAGTGTCAGTGTACTACTGTATCACACTCAATCTAACCTCAACTGGTTCATTCCTGGGGATTCCAAACTCGGTTTCAATTTCACATGCCACTGAAGCTGTGGCAAAAGTGTAAACAAACGTTTATGAAGGTAGTAAATGAAACAGAACAGAGTCTAGAGGTGGAGAGTTGCATTTAGTCTCATTCATTCCAGGATATAAACCAGCCGCAGCAAACGTAAGAGGGTCATCTTATTCCACCGACGGCGGCCATTAAGAAGCCTAACTGCATTGAGAGAAATGACTTCCAGCCTCCACTCATTTGGACCGGTCATTTTGCTGCACGTTCCACTCACATCGGCCATCTGACTTACTCATACAAGAATCTATTGGGGCTGTAATCATGTTTGGATCTGAAATGTTTTCGGGATGTGTGTGTTTCAGGTCACGACTGGCTGACTTCTTCGTCAACTGCCAGCCGGAGCCTCGCTCCCTGTCAGGCTGTCTGAAGGAGAACTACGCAGACTGCCTCCTAGCGTACTCGGGTCTGATTGGTGAGTTTTCATGAACATCTATTTGTCCCTTTTTCACTCCAGAGGGGTGTACTAGAATGAAGGTGATGGATTCTCAAGGTTTGTTGAGGCTTAAGTCGGACTTTGCTCTCTTTCTTCATAGTTAGTTAACATGATACATTATGCTATACAACAAGGTCTTTTTTTCAGAGATTCATTCCCTCTTTTTTAATGAATAACACCTCTCAGGGCTGACGATTCTTAACTGAGGGAATGTGCTGTGTGAATGAAAACTTGCTGAGTCATGTGTTCACCGAACAAAGTGGTGGAAATACAGCAGCTCAATTTGGATGCATGTTATCATAAAATTAATTGGCCTGTTGGAAGGATTTCAGATTGTATTGAATCAAACTCACAATCTTGTATTTGGCCTGTACTAATTTTAATATCCCCTTGAATATTATGGAATTGGCATCGCTGCAACCGCAGGATGGAAAAACAAGGAGAACTTAATTAATTTGGGGGAATGGTCAGTTGCATATTTCTGCCACTAGGGGGATATTCTTTACAGAGGACTAATATTTGAATATAACTTTTCTAACCTTGATATTCACTGTTGGTGAATATAAACGGCCTCAAGACATCAATCTGAAATATATGGATATTGAACTATTTCACTCACTAGGGTTGTTTTTTTTTGTAAAAAATCCCTACTGTTTTTTGATGACTTCTTCTCAACCATAAGTCTAATTGTGTTTAAATTTAGCTCATAGAATTGACACAAGGATATCCGTTTTGTTTTATTACTGAGCTGTGAGAAAATAGATAACTGTATTTATCTTCATTATTGAGTCGCCATGGGCTCTTGTCTTAAAGCATTTTGCAAACTTCATAAAAATAGGTTGAGTCAATATGGACTGTTTGAGATTATTCAGTACATTGCCTGTACAACAAAGGGCAATTCTGGCTTTTTGGGGATTTTTCCAATGCTGTTTTGCAGGGGTTTGTCATTATTTGACAGTTTCATAACCAAAGTCTGGTGTACAATGGGTTACGTTTGACATCTGAGTGGCCAACCGAATCTGCATTTTATATACATATATATATATATATATATATATCCAAGCTCCTCGTGACTAAAGTAGGTTGCATATGATTTCCATTTTGTTTTGGAGAAAGGTCAAAGAATGCAACTAATACCCTTTCATATGGGAGCACACACTGAGCCTGGGGCAGAGAAATATGATTTTATTTGTTATGTCTTACAGTACATAGTGATTCCTGTTCATTGTTTTGTTTAGCCAGTTCACACGACGGAAATCTGGTTATGCAAAACCGCAATCTTTAAATACCCCCAAGATTTCAATAGCCTAAATCTCAAAACACATGTTTTACGGGGTAACAAACACACAAAATGTCAGATTAGTGGATGAGTTGTAAAATTCCAAACAAAGTTGTAAATTTAGCAAATCTGTCTAAGACTAAAAGTGAGTATAAGTGTGTATTTATACCATTGTTTTTACTCTTCACCACGACTTTGGTCAACATGCACAAATTTCCTCCGTAAAAATGAAAGCAATGTTGGATACTTTGATATTGTGTCTGAAACTAGTCTGTCGTCTCTGACAGCAAAGATATATATCCCCGAAAAGCCCCCAATCCTTTGCGTTGTACAAGCAATCTCCCTGATTGAACTCCTCAAATTAAATGTGTAGTTATATGGAGTTATAGTTAAAACCATGTTTTCCAAATATAACTTCCTAACCTTTGGTCTGATGTTGTTCAAACTAGTTACATATAAGTGAAGTAGAAGAAATGTATCATATATATATCACATTTAACTCTAATAGTTCATATTGTTATACACTACAAGGAGCTTTTTAAAAAAAAAAAAAATGTTCTTCACATTTAATTTGAGAAGATCAATCAGGTTTTGAGTGTTGTGTTGTACTTAAACCAATCATCACAGAGGTTCAATCCAGTCAACAGGAAATTTAAAAAACATCTTAAATGATTGAAGATAAAATAGCATTATTTTTTTTTTCCATAACTTAAGAGGCGATGGGGGCATAAAGCTCGCCATTAAACCTGTGTTTTCAGAACATGACTTTCCATTGACCAATCTGTCCCAAATTCACATGTTGTGTTAGAGTCCTGCCCTTGACGCCAATATGCTGTTACAGTCACAGCGCCAACTGCTGGCAACAGGAAGTAGGCCTCAGGGGAAAAATGTGATAGTAAAATTGGGAAATTCATGCTGCGGTTTCTTTATGGAGTAAATGTCAGATATGAACGCTCAGACATATTTCATGTCGGTTTTTACAAACCTGAAGCCGTTTGCGGCTGGCGCATGGACCATCGTATGGTTGCGACGGCCTGTTAACGCTGCTTGCAGGTTTAATTTACTATTGTTCTAATATGTTTGAATAACTAATCAGATTTAGCTGTCAAGCATCTGTTCTCACAAGTCACCGAACAAGACCACATATGGACACGATGTCCACACAGCACCAATTCATTCTACCTACTGCAAAACAAAGTCCTGTATCTGGACCACAGCCAGCACAAGGGAACAATCCATTGGGGGGGTGAGAAATCACTGACTGAAGCTATTTACCTTCCTCTGTAGAGAGAGAGAGCCTATTCCTCAATCCAGCTTCTCTGCTTTCTGCAGAGACTCCACCACTCGGCCTCGCTCTCGCACATGAGGGAGGAGAGCAAAGAATAAAGAAATTACAGAGTTCATGTTAAACACGGAGCAGCACCATATTGGGGTTCTTGACAGTTTGCGGGGAATACTTATTAAATATCATATTTCCTACACTGAAATATTTGCAAATGAACGCATGAGTGAAACGTTCTTCCGTCCATCTGCTGCAGGTACTGTGATGACTCCCAACTATCTGCGCTCGCCCAAAATCAGCGTCTCCCCCTACTGCGACTGCAGCAACAGTGGCAACAACAAGGAGGAGTGTGACAAGTTCACCGAGTTTTTCACCGAGAACACCTGCCTACGTAAGCTACCCCCCCCTCTGCTCTGCTGCCGCCTGACCAGCTGCTCATCCGTCTCCTACTGTCTCCTCTAGTGTTTTATTTACTCCTCTGAATTCTCATAATTCTATTTTCATCCCCTCTTTGCTCCTTTTTTCTTTGCCCCTTTTATTCTCTGTTTTATCCAGCCTCTGCTTCTTGCCAAGTATTTTCCAACGCCGAGCTTGTATTGTTATCCCGCCGCCTCATAGAGACACATATTGCACCAAAATCTGCATTTCTCTGTGTGTATTCAAAAAGCTGCTGCTCCAGAACTTGACATAATTCACACTGCCTTTAATTAAACCATTCCTCATGCGCACGCACACACACACACACACACACACGCACACACACGGCGTCCTTCTCATACCTTCTATCTGAAGAGATAAATAAGTGACGGGTACATTCCAACCCAGCTGCGTTGATAATACAGACATCCATTGTGTATTTTTCCCTGTAATCGGATATAATTCCGCTCCTTTTGTTTGATAGTGCGCATTGGTGCCACTCAGCATGCTGCTATCCTCCCCAAAAGCGTCGACATGTAATGTGATTCCTCATTGATTCTAGTGCAGAGGTCAGAATGCGCCGCTGTAAAAGGGAGGATTTGGCTCAAGGACACTCAAGCTGCTCGGCTGTAATCACATGTATTTGAAGGATTGTTACTGGAATTTACGGGGCTTTAAGGAATGGGATTTAGATTTAGATGTTTTTATTTTTTTCCCCCAACAAACTAGATTAGTAAACATAAAGTGTATACCTCGGTATGTCAGTTAAAAGCCTTTAAAGTCCTCAACAAGTTAAAAAGAAACAATGGAAAAATAATGTCTTTGCATATTTTATTTCATTTTTTCAATTTAATATCTTAGAATCTAAAACTTTTTCAAATAGTGACATATTGTTTGGTCAAGCATGTTTAATACAGTATAATAAAAAAAATCAAAAGTCATTCATTCATTCAGTCAATCTTAATAAGGTTAGCTCACCCTAGCACCGTTAATTCACTTAAAAGTTTGGATAAAGTATGTTTTTCAAAAACTGTTTGACCCTTATTAAAAAAAAATGTTACAGTTGAATCAAGTTACAAAATTCTGTTTAGTAAATCCCCATCTGTAAAAAAAATCCAACAAAATGCAGAACCTACTTATCGAATAGGCCTCCTCCTCAGCGGCCCCTTTGAACCGCGGTCTCCCCCAGGGCTCCATCCATGGCCCCTTTATCTTTAGCATATGTATGATGCCACTGGGTCAGATTATAAACAGGTTCAGTCAAGTGGCAAAAAAATTTCACTTAGAATTACTGACTCAAAATGTGATCGACCAAACAGTTGAGCAGGACATTAAAGGGTTAAGGTTGCCTGTCACATGTCTCATCCCCTCACAAAGTGTAATATTGAAAATCTGCTCAGTAGTTTTATGCATTATCGGGGAAAATACCAAGAAAGGCTCTCCATGTTGAAGAAAGAGGAAATATTCGGAATTACCACCAGATCTATTTCAACATTTATTGGTTTTGTTCCAGTGCCAAGCCCCTATGGATTTACATAACAGCGCTTACAAGTCAATCAACAAATAAACAAATGGGCTCGTGTGTAAACATAGCCTCCTTGGTGGGACTAATTACAATATCTATATTCATGTTAACCTATTAGTAAACGAGACAAAAGCCACCCTCACATTCATTACCATATTAAATGATTTTGACAGAATGGGAGGAATTAACAGGTCCTTTTGATTGCCTCTGTATTGTCATGTGAGAGCCTTTGTTGTCTAATGCTATATTACAAATAGTGACATTTTATCACAATTTATTTTAGATCAGGTGCTGTTTTTATTGCACAAAGAGAGCATTGCCCCCTCCTCAATGTTTTGCTACATCAGATTAAGGAATGGGAATGAAAGCTAAGGAATTTATTGAAAAATAATCAGTTTCCATCCCAATACTTACTATAGATAAGCATACAAACAGGTACCAAAAAGACGGGCTGTGAAACAACACACTATAAAAAGAGAATCGATTAACTCAATAAGGTAATATCAAATTAAAATAAAGACTTCAATGTCAAACCTATTGATCATGAGATCATGTGACAAGAAAACATCTGTTGTGAAATGAAATGACTGCTGTTGCTTCTACATTTCTTTTAATTTATTTTTCATATAAATAATACATTTTTGTCATTTGCTTACAGGCTAATTAAAGGAAACGGATTTAAACAGGAAACCATGTTATTCCATTTGAGTAAATATACACTAAAAGTACTTTAGTTAGCATTGGTCATCTAGACTGCCAGGTATTTGCTTAGGGAGTGCTTGATTTGCTTCGCAGTGGAGTGCCTCATAGGATAAGCACCCATTTTTTTTACGCCCGTGTCGCTAGATTATAAACTATGGCAAAGCAAAAATCATGATAGAGATAGAAATGATAGATTTTGCAGCTCATGGTCCGATCACCATGTTTAATTCATCGCTAAAATCCACCTCCATTTGTTGACCTGGAAGTGTTTGAGAACACTGTCTAGATGCAGCCTTATTTTCATCAAAGTTTCCCTCCCTCTCTAACATCGACGTTCAGCCTCTTGTTTTCTCAACGCTGTTGTTGCAACACCAGTCAGGGTTAACAAGGTTGCTTTTCTATAGATAATAAGGGCTGCAACAGTCGGTGTTAAGTGTGAGTGTGTGTGTGTGTTTGAGCCATCTTACCATATCTGTGTGTGTGTGTTTGTGTGTGTGTGTAACCTACAATTCTTTGCGTCTGCATGTTTTATTGGCCTTAGGGATCCGAGCGAAGAGTTAAGTGGTGGAGTACACCACCTCTGAATTTTCATTATTAGTCTCTATAGCGTTCTCTCCCTCACTCTTTCTTCACTGCTTACTCATTTGACCATTGCAACTCCTTTCTTCTGCTTGTTCTCGTGCTACACCTCACTTCCTTCCTTCTGCTCATCCCATCCCTCCCCCCTCTTTCTGTTCTCTTTAAGTTTGCTCAGCAATAACTGGAACAGACAACTCTGGGAATCTTAACATGCGCCGGCTACAGGGTCATGACTAGAGAAAAAATCCCACGGGAGAAAGACAAAGAGGAAACAGATAGAGAGAGGGAGGATAGACTGAGGGAGAGAGAGAGAGAGAGAGAGAGAGAGAGAGAGGGCTTTCTGTTTCTCTTCTCTCTGCATGAGTTCTGAGGGATGAATGCCTCAGAACTTTTTTTTCTCTATTTACAGGTCACTTTTTGAAAGACAGACGTTTAAAATACTTGATTTTGAGAATTATGTAATAGTTTAATGCCAAAAAACCCTTAGAACCATTTTCTCGGTAATCCGAAAACGTAACACCATTTATAAAGTAGGTAACATCAAGCCTGGTCATTTTTTTCTTTATTTAAAAATAAATCAATGTTTAAATAATAAAAAAAAATCATTATTACTACTAATAATAATGATTATTATAATCATCATTATTGCCAAGGAGCAAATATTTTCCCTTCTTCTTATTTGCATAAATAAATCCAATCAAATAAATGCATATATGGCTAGACCGGGTTAATTGCAGCAGTGGACTTTTTTTTAGTGGAATTTTATAATTGCTAAATTAATTATAGCTACAGCAACAGAAAATCAAGCTGAAAATGATGATTAGGAATAAAGCTGCAGAAGGAACTTTTCCTAGTCTCAAAAATTATGATGCTTTGTGTTTATTAATTGTGGCCAAGGCAAATTCAAAGTGAATTCCCTGATTTTAAGTCATTTTTGCAGTCTTTGAAAGTCAAATGTGAAGAAATTTAAAAGAAAAACGGCATTTTTTCCCCCTGTTATTCAACTGTTGTTATACAACTCGTCAAAGTTGACCAGGTGACTCAAGTTTGGAACTGCTATTTCAACCCCCTCAAGATAAATACTGGTGTTTATCTTGAGGTACCACAAACCAGTCAAGAAATGGATCCTTGATATTAATCTGAACGATAATAATAATCAAAGTGTTGTAATCAAAGGGTCAAAGTTCTCCGCTGTGATGACTACGACAATGTATCCGTATAAAATTAAAACCATCCAACATTGTAATTGACTCTGTAGAAGTTAAGTAAGAAAAAGAAGTAATGCCGACATCTGAGAACTTTTACTGCACACACAAACTATCTTTTGCAGTGGAGAGAAGATCAAAAATGCATGAAATGGATATTCGCTTCGATATTTAATGCTTTAAAAGTGTAAACTGTGTCTCGTTGTTTTGGTTTTTGAGGATGAGTTTAAGACCTTGAAAGCGAGGATATTTTTGGAAAGCATTTGGGGAGGTCGTTGAGGTTTATATTTGCTTTTAGGCTCCTAAATGGGAGAAGCGGGCAGTTATGAAGGGCTTTTATAATAATATATTATAAAGATCCATTTATAAGGCTTCAGGTCAAATGTTTTTAATAGTCAGAAAAGGTCGTCTTTTATGGAGGTAGAAGCCCCCAGGCGAACATAAGTAAGTAAGCATTAATCAAACATTTGTGTAGCACCGTAGGAGGTTTATCTTGCTCCTTGTCCTCCTTGACTCCAGAACATTCCTGCTTCGGATTATGAACCGAACCAGACCTAAATAACAAGGCCATCAGGAAGTTATGGTTACCCTTAATGAGGGATATCACAGATATCAAGTCTTTCTGTGATTAGACATTATATCCACAGACAGTGACGTCAGAAGAACTGATTGAAGTCTGTGTTTGGTTTTAATGGGTATGATGTCACTACTTGTCTAGAGACATGGCTTTAAAACTTTATGGACCCATAACCGATCTTTGCAATGCCAGCTTTACCTGCTCTGCCCATGTTGACTTCATAAAACTTGCTATGTACCTCGGGATGATTAAATTGGAAATGTCTGATAAAGTTTGTTGTACCAAATGTTTCCGCTGTTGTACCTCCACAGCGTATTTTGTCCTTACTGGTGATACACACTGCAAAATTTTGTGTTTTCTGGTTTGCTTGCGAGATGTTTGGAGCCTTGGCAGCTTATTCTTGGTGTGTGTGTACGGCACATGCATGTAAGAGGCACGGTAGCGACCGAGTGAGGCTGCTCGGCCGATTGCCGATTAAATCAAACTAGGCCCCGCAGTACAAATCGATCGACTGGCCGATCGTTCGGTGCACCTCTACACTGTATGTATGATTGGACGATCCGGTGAAGTTTGAAATGTCAATAACACTTTGGGTGCAGAGATCATCTCAAAGTTCTATCATAATGAACTTTTAGATGTGGAGGGTTTCCTGGTCAGCGGTTCACCTATGGACCTTTGATCGACAGGTTGAACCAACATTACCTTAGTCCCATCCCTCTGAAGAAGAAAACTAGAAGAAAAGTCATTACAAGTGGTGGAGTACACCACCCCTCACATTGGCAGGTACATATAAGACGGCAAGTGTTTCTTTTGTTCGGAATTTTATGTTGAACCCCAGGAAAAATGGACAAATGTAAAGATCTGAGCGAGTTTAACGTGGGTTAAATTGTAATGGTTAGACAACTGGATCGTGTAATGTCACAGTTCGGGCATCTTCCTTATAAAGAAGCAGGACAGGACTAAGACATTGAGATGTCAGGCCTAAGTGTGCTGACCCTCCTGACACTTTATGTGGCATGGCCTGATGGCTAAGAGCTCAACCCCACTATAGGCGTCATGTGACCACAGTAATGTGGTTTTTGTCACAACCTTTGATGTGACTCGACAAAGAATTCATGCGAGGTCATGTTAGCTGTTGTGTTGATTTTTCAACAGATCTTCAGACACAGAGAAGCATCATCACTATAATGTTAGACGTTAAGGTGTTCTATGAAGATAATGCAACCAAGTAGTTTGCTTTCTCGGCTGTTTCGGTGACGAAACGCAGCGCTTGTATTTAAAGTGTGGTATGGTATATAAGTAGAAATGAAGTCTCATTGAATTTTGCAAGTATGCAGGTCTCTAGAAACGATTTCTTTCTAATTTTTTTTTGCAATTTAGGCTTGAGGTGTCTTTGAAAGAGCTGACTGGAAAAGTCTTATGCGCTAACGCTAATGCCTTGCTAGAGGAAACTTTGTTGATGGGGAATAATGGAGAGGGCAATGAATGTTTAAAAGGAGGCATTTACTGAATAAGGGAATGTAATATTCTGTGTTATATTTTAAATATGGATTAACTAAGCATACTTGCATGGCTGACACCCTGAGGCGTATTTTGAGAGGAAAACTTTTTTCATGTATTTTCACTGCGCTGCTGAATCTAACGAGGCTTTAGTTGAAGAGACAAAGGAGCCCATCAAACTTAAAGTATGCTCATCAACTACTTTTTATTTTCACATTACTACTTTTCAATGTTGTACTTTTTGCGTTTCTTCTTTTTACTTCTTCTGACTTTAATGTTTTGAGTAGAATCTGGAGTTTGTAATTTTTGTTAACTTGGACTTGTTTTAATGTATAAACATTGAAACAAATACATGAACTGACTGAGGTATTACCTGACTAATAATAGATAATAAACACAGATGATCATTTCTATTTTTCTTCAATCATCACATGCTTTTCATAATATTTTCTAATACTTGTCATCTTGTGAGACAAGACTGGTTGGAAATATTTCCTATTTTCTCGGATGAGGAGCAGAGCAGATGGAGGGAGGGTCTCCTTGGCTTTACTCTGATCAAGATTAATAGTCAGGTTACTAAAATGTATATAGTGGAACCAACTCAGAGGTCGTTTAGAGGTCATGATGAGTTTAAACAGAAGCCCCTTCCATCGGGGGAATGAGAGGAAAAGGGGAGAGAAGGTTGAGACCACGCTGTGCCGGGTAACTCTGACCAACATGTATCCCCGTTTGTCCAAACACACGTCGGGCGAATATCTTTATGTACACACTGCTTTCCAGATGTCGGTTCCGTGACATCTGGGCTACTTCTTCAGCCTCTCCTGCAAACCCGCAGTTTCCCAAAGTCAGAGCTGCGATCAAACGTCAGGCTGACAGTGAGTGCAGCTCTGACCCGCTGTGATTTCAAACTCTCCCTGAGAAACCGCCGCTCAAGGAAACATCAAGAACCCAGTCAGCAAGAATTAGAGAAAGCTGCCATGGAGGCTTTTAGAAAATACCTTAATGAGACAGGTTAAGGTCACTGACCAGAGAGATACCTGCAACCAATCAGACTTTTTTGTTTGCATCCAGTGCTCCAACTCTCAGTCCTTTCAAGAAGTGTCCATGTCATGATCACAACAATGAAGGTAAAACAGGTCAACCAGTCCCAAGGCAATCCGCACGACTAAAACTTAACATTTTCCCCAATGTTTTGACATGAACAGAAACTTTCTGGAAGGAAAGCTCATTTATATTCCATCTATAAACAAAAGTATATGTGTTGCATCCATTGACGCTCGTAAACTTCCGTGGATCCTTTATGATCCTTTATACACTACCACGAGATGGCAGTGAGGAGTCAAATATTTTAATACCTCAGCTACCCAGTAAACTATAATCGGAAAATGATTTTCTCATCTGTGAGGACATTACGTACATCACAACATGTGAAAGGAGGGTTTTCTCTTTCACTCTTTCATCTCACTGTTGTTCGCGTCTGTAGATATTTGTTGTGTTTGCCTGGAATTACTGCTACACTACATCAAACAATTTACGCTGCTTTGTTTCCCTCTGTATCCATAAGTTCCCCAAAACATACACAAACGTATATAAAATGAACATAGGTTACAGCCGGAAAGCTCCATCTGTATCCACATATGTCTTTAAACCTTTAATTTACTCACCAAGATTTATTTTTATATATTATTTTATTTGGTCTTTGGTCAAGCCAGTTTTAAAACAGTAAAAAAATATCATAATTATGTAATTATTTTATGATAAAAATGTGTATTTCATGAAAAAACTGTTAATTTTAATTATATTAGCTCAACTTTTTTATAAAGTTTGTTTTGAGAAAAGTATTTGACCCTTATTGTTTGGGTTGCTTTTTTGTTTTTTATGTAACACGTAACATTGCTCTGTTCAATAAGTCCTTACATGCTATAATATGCCCAAAAAAAAAAAAAATCCGACTTATCAAATAACACTTTCTCAAAAGCCATGGTTAATCCTCCTCGGTGGCCCCTTTGACCTGTGGTGTCCCCCAGGGCTCCATACCTGATCCCTTACTCTTTATCATAAACTTGTATAGGGCTTCAAATTTTCTGTTACAACTGAAATATCCTCTAAGATTCACAATTTTACTGTTTCTTAAGTCTTAACACCAAAACATTACGACCAGCATTTAAACTTCAAAATACTTATCTTAATTAAACTAATAATACAACTAATACTTTTAACCAGTAATAAGCAGTGAAATGATGGTTTGCAAAATATCCCAGAAATTCAACTTTTTTTTTCCTTGAATAAACTTTGACTATATTTGACTAAAAATGCACTTATTATATGCATTTTTCTGCTAATTATTTATCTTGAATATAGGTATAGATTCTTGAAATGGTCTCAATCAATGGACTAAAATGCTCATTTGAAGAAAATCTAAAATGTGCTTACGTTTGAGTAGTTTCATTTAGTTTAAAGGCCAATTAAAGTGTATCAACGGCTAGATTATAATGCTTTTTTTTTTAAAGAATTTAAAAGAAAAAAATGTCTTTCCCCACTGGCAGATTCCTTTGGTAATTTATAACTATAGCTTAAGAAAATTCAAATTATTTCTAGTATGACTGTTTTTGTGCACACTTTTATATAAATTAATTTGGCAGTAACACCGTTTTTCCTAATGATGTCTTTTTTTTAATGAACTGCAGCACGAATACATACAGCCGATCATGTAGACACACTCATGTGTCTTTGCTCATGTATGTATGAAAATGTCAGCGGGGTTAAAAGAGTCATTATGCAGACCGGCTCTCACTTTCTTTACCGCAGTATAACAGGTTCATGATTTCACTGTTGGAGGGCAGAATATCATTAGTTTACGTTCAAACAGCACTTCTGCGAACCTCAGCCATCTTCTGATTGTGAGTGCGTGCGTGTGCGTGTGCGTGCACGTGCGTTTCACATCAAAGCCACAGAACACTATTAATAGGGCCTGCTAATGGACCCTAATGGTAAATAGCCACATCAGCAACCGCGCTTTTGACTGTGTGGTGAATTTATAATGGAGGGAAGTGATAACAAAACTTAAGTACCTTCTAACTCACCTTTAATTGTGGTTTAGACCGGTGCGGCATGAAGTTTTATTTTAACGCGGGGACTAACAAACATGTGATTCATGCTACGATCCAGCTCGGTGCCAAAGTGACCTGCTCTTTCGACGAGCTCAGAATGCATCAAAGTCTGACTCATCAAGTGTCTTTCTGACAGTAAAACCCCGACTCAGGATGAACATACTCCATCTCAAACATCCTTCAGTTTGTGTAAGCATGATTGCCTGACCTGACTTTCCCTATATGCAGGTAATGCCATCCAGGCCTTTGGGAATGGTACAGATGTTGGAGTATGGCAGCCCATGTCCCCCGTCCAAACCACTACCGCCATCACTACCCCCTACCAGAGGAACCGTGAGCGGAATTCTAACAAAATCGACAACCAAATCAACACAGATCCAGGCATCTACCACTTTTGCGGCAACTTACAGGTGAGACACACACACATACACAGTCACACGAACCAGTTTGGGATTCAGAAGGTGGCTGTGTCTGGAGGCTTGAGGGGTTCCTACCAGTCTGGGACAAATCTTATTCCTTAGTGCGAAAACATTTCTTTAACTTTCCCTTTCCGGAAGAAGGTTTTTGCAGATGGATCAAGTTTCTGAGCAGCCAGTTTTCTTTCTCTGACATGCTGATCTATTACTTTCTCCATCCATACAGTATATCCACTGTGCACAGACATGTTGTTGTCCCTAACTTGCTTCCTTCTTCATCCACTGCCTCAGATCTGTCAACGAATAAAACAGGGACTCACATACTACAGACTTCAGGGTTTTTCCCATTGCAAGAATATATCATGCATGAAAGTATACTTAGGTGTAGACAGCCTTCATCTGCTTAATTATCAGGCCATAAATTTCTCAACCGTTGGTCCGATTTATTCCAAACCTGGTGCGTATGATTTGAGACAAAGAGATCTATCTTGTATAAAATGTGATTTACTCTAATAACTCGTTCATATGTTACTCAGCTTTTTATAAAAAACACGGTTTTCTGGATAAGAACTTCCTAACTATTGATCTACTATTGATCCAAATTTGATGCATATGAATTGACTTAAGGAGATCTATCTTGTAAATATCGTATTTAACTTCAGCAGTTCATATTTTACTCACTAGAGGGAGCTTTTTTAATGGAAAAACACTGTTTTCCGTATTAAAAAAATGTTTCATGGATCATTTACAAATTTTATATCTAAAAGCTTTATCTTATCTAAATTTTTGAGCCATAATTCTTCAACTGTTGGTCCCATCTAGTCCAAGTTTAATGAATATGAATCATGTCATGAAAATTTCACTTTTATAAATTGTGTTCTACTCAAAAAGTTCACATTTTTCTCCAGGTTTTTTTCACAACATAACTTCCGAAGAAATGTTAAAGTTAAAGTTACAAAGGTTACTGTTAACAGACCTTGGAGAAAAAGCTATTTTCAGCCAGATTGTTGTTGGTTTTTGTAGAAAATGAATGTTTTTTTGCGGTTTTTGCTGATTATGACACCCCACACTCATGAGGCGGTTGTGCAAAGGTTTTGTTATGCATGAGTTACCACGGTCGGTGCTTCTTCTTTAAAGCTCCTATCGGCAAATATTCTTCAATGTCTATGAATGAATATACTTGTATTTTATGTTAAACTTAATGGAACACTCTCAACACTCATAACAGGCAAGGTTTCAACCTCTTGTTTGAAGCAACAAGAGCTTATCACCTTGTCGTTATAGAAGATGAGTCACTTTGCAAGAAATGATTTACCCGTCCAACAGACAGCATCAACATTTATTTGGTGATGATTGTATATCTACTTTACATATAAACGTATAAAGTCACGATTTTTGCCTCGACCACACATCCTTGCATGCAGCCATGAATGCTGATGCCTAGCTGTTGCCAGCGCCATAATTATGTTCCCTAATTAGATGCTACTGCAAGATGAAAAAAATGGTGTTTTGGGCGAAAGTTGATATAAAGTAATAAAGCTGAGACGAGATGTAAGAGATGAGATTAGATATGATAGGATACAATTAAACACATAACAATATGATATGAAAGATAAGATGAGATTGGATAAGATATGATATTATACAATATGAACAATATATAAGACACAATGAGATAAGATACAATAAGATGTATGTTAAGATTTTACAAGGTGATAAAAAAAATGGGTAAGACAAGATGCAAGAGATGAGATTAGATGAGACAGGAAAATATATGATTCAATTATCCGATATAAGACAGGACAAGATAAGATATATGACATTTGGAGAGAGAAAATACCACTGAGAAAAATAACCTGGTTTCTATGGACAGATATTGTAGATAGATGTAAGTAAACAACTGATGCCTCTACACGCAAGTACACACTAATACACACAAGTGCACTGACTCGCTGTCATACACATCTGTATACACAGTCTGGTCTGATAATTAGCTTAGGTAGTGGGCTGCTGTGTGTGTGAGTGCGTGTGTGTGTGTGTGTGGTGTGTGTGTCTGCTGCTGTGTGTGTTCTGCTGTGTCAGTGTACTGTGTGTATGTGTGGCCATGTGCGTGTGTGCTCGTCTGTGTGCTGCAGTGCGTTTGCGCCTTTGTGTGTTTGCCGGTGCTGTCTGTGTGTGCTGGTGTGTGTGTGCTGCTGGCACTGTTCTTGTAGCATGTCAAGTCCAAGTTAATGAGAGAGTTTTGTTAAAGCACTTCTCCGGAGTGTATGTGTGTGCGCACAATTCCTCACCATATTGGTGTGTGTTTCCATGTGTACACGTGTGTGTGTGTCTGTGCGTGTATGTGTGTGTGTGTGTGTACGTAGGCATCATGACAGGCGTTGCAGTTGTAATGGCACACAGGGGACAGAACTACGAGAAGATTCACCGCTCTCTCCTCATTGATTTCACACGCGCACAACAAGAATTGTAACAACTGACCAATGACTCAAAACACCTTCACTTCTAGCAGACAACAGACCAGCAACACTTAAAGATCTGGGTTCACCTCGACTAGAGTTCAACTCCGCCTGAAAAGAGAAAGAGCAAAGAGAAAACTTGCAAGGTGAAACCAACTGAAAGAGTCTGGAGCACCCTCCATCACCCCTTTTGACAATGTTCGCCCAACTGAGTGTGCCTCCTTCAGGAAACGTTCAGACGCCGCGAGGAAAGAGTTTTTGACCGTCAGCTTCAAAGGACATTCGTTAATTACCTACCGACACATAAGACTGTAGTCCTCAAGGTCTGGCATCTCGTTACGTGGATGGCAATGTCGGTTTGTCAGCTGATTCTGAGCAAAATAAATCTCTTATCTATTGAATAGATTAGGTGCCCTCCCCCCGCTATGGCCTTGGGCCCCTAACCCTCACCAGTAACCCCAAATATAATTAAAAGGATAGAGAAAAATGTTTTAAAAATGATGAAGAAAGACAATCCTTTAAAGGCTCAAAACGCTGTTTGATTTCCATATTTGGGCCGCCATGTTGTCACAGATGGAGAAGGACTTCATGTTTGAAGTCGTTACTGTGTTTTGACAAATGGAGGATCATACTTATTATTATTAAGAACAAGAAGAAGCAACAGACCGCCAGTCCTGGGTGGTCGTGTTGTCATGAAGACTCATGCGACGTTTACATATGGAAGCAGCCGCACATGAAGGAGGCTGGCGGCCGAGCCGAGTTGAATCCCCTGGGCTAAAAACCTATTTCTCCTACTGATTATATTTTTTCAGAATCAAATGAGAAAATGAGAATCAAATAAATATTCAAATTTCTCTTATCCGTATTTCATCTTGAAAAAGAAAATTCAATTTTAGTTCTAGTATCTCAAAACAAAAAATCTGTTTACCACTCCTTTTTCGTTTTTCAATATCCGTGTCCAAAAAACGAACAAAGAAATACCAAAACATACACAGATCTGCGAGGAAGAACTGGATCAATTTTGGGAAAGGTCAGTTTAACGTCTCTGCCACTAAGGAGGGGCTTTACCTCCAAAAATTTTCGGTACATTATATTTGAACGTTGATTAAATTAAGTTCAGTTCACTTGTAAATATCTTATTTTAACCCTATAGTTCATATTTTACTCACCAGGTGGAGCTATTTGACGAAAACACTGTTTTTGGACATAATTCCAAGTTTAATTTGAGTAGATCCATCGGACAAATTGCTTGTACAATGCAGGGGATATGGGGTTCCTCGGGGACATACCCTTGCTGCCTAGGTTGGGTAGGATTCATTTCTTGTTTATTTTATTTAGATCTGTATAAATAAATAAATATATAAATAAATATATTTATCTTAATGTGATGTGATAATACAAACGAGGAAAAAGCCTACGCCGCCTCTTTCCCTTGTTTTTAAACAAAGAACTGCCTACATACTTTTTCATGACGCCTTTCATGAGTTTCTAAGCACCTTAGAGAAAACAACATATATTCACACATGGCAGCACAGAGAGAGACACACCCACACACACACACACACACACACACACCCACACAGCTCTGGAGCCCCAGGGCTCCATCAGCCTGTTCTTATGAATTTAGTTGACTCCAAAGGAGGCCCTGGACAGATATGGAAATCAACCACATGCTAATGTGACTTTTCAGAACAAGCAGGTATTATACACAAGGCAGGAATGAATATTTGAATTTGTTGGTATCCGAATCTTGAGTTGGCAATAAGCATATTAATATTCAAAGCTTCTTCCAAGGTATGCAAGGGTTTAGGTTTTTTCCTACGCATCCAGTCGCAAGCAAAGCTCCCACACTGTAAATGATTTAATGTGAAGAAAGGTTCACTTTACCCGAATTAAAATACAAACTTAATATCTATCCACGCACAGAACTTTTTCTATGTGCCTCCTGGGAAATGGCCGGGGAAGATATAACAAGATAAAATAAAACAGCACAGATTCTGGGTAAAAATATATTGAAGCAAGCTTTATTAAGCGAAACAGAAAACAATATTTAGTTGCCTAAAGGACAAGAATATTATTACCTGAAACAAAAGAGCTGACATTTTTCCAGTAATATCTGCTGTCTGACTTATAATTGAAAAAAGCTGTGAATTAATTTTACTGAAAGTTTTTACCCCAGGAACATATTTTGCTCTTGATCCAGATCACAATCTAGATCCAAAATTCTTTACCATTATAGGACGCGGGCAGTTGCAAAATGTTTGCTTGTAACTTACTATAATAAAGACAGTGGTTGGATAAAAGGCACATCTATTGACATCCCAAGGAGATTTACCGAACATGAAAGTATGATTGGGATCCGAATACTATTCCCATAATTTTAAACTTTATGAGTTTTGAGGAGAATTTCTACTGCGAGAAAACAAATATTAATCTTACGGACTTGCATCTGTGGTAATATTGCAGCTGAGATTGTGCTGATTCAGTTTATGTTCTAGATATTTTTGAAAGTTATTAAGATGCTCAGACTTTTCAGCGTGATTGTGATCAAAGTGTATCTGCCCTGAACAGCAGCGAGAAACTGTAAACGTATTTATTCCCTAGGCAGTCTGAACTCTGGTGGTGGTGGCTGGTGGATCGGCTGATCGAAGGGATGATCCTGAAACAAACTGCTTGTACTGAAATATATTTCTTGACTACCGTTTAGATTCAAAATGGTATGGCGAGTTTTTACTGTCAGGGAATTCATATGAGGATCTGGTTGGATGATTGCTTTTAGGTCCAATGATGAGGTTCTGCAGGATCTGAATGCAATATGCTAGTTGAAGTGAAGGACAGTTCTAATGTTCCGCTTCGAGTGTTGTTACTATTGGCAAGAGATAGGCAATTCATTTATGGCACTGAAATGAATTGTCTCTCTAAAAGGGAATTGTTTTGATTTGTTTTGAGGAAGTATAATTTGAAATAAGGTAGACTCCACTTCAGAAGTCGGGCTCCATCTGTCAAGGCACATTACAACATCACATTTATATAATTTTGTCCTGAAGAACACAAAAGGGCCCCTCAGCATTTTAGAGTTTTAGAACAAGCTGTAAAAGTTTATTATCGTAATGATCTGAGTGTTTCTGAATTTTAGAAACTTTCAATGCATCTGAACAATGACTTGAAACGCAGATGGAAGCTCATTAGGAAAAACAAACTAACGTAAATTATGTTTTGTTATCCTGACAATACATCAAGCTTTCTGATATCACGCTCGAGGCCCTTGGTGGTTTCTTTGGTTAGGCTCTTTTTCTGGGGGCCAGCCAAACTCACCATGATTTATGGACGTTTTTCCGCCCAGCTATTGTTGCTTTATTTTTAAATTCATTGTTGAAGCAAATGAGTAATAACAGAATGCCGTCCCTCACCTTCTGTATTACCATGGCAGCTACATCCTGTGTATCCCTATTTTAGTTCTGCATCCATGATACTGGATACAGGAGCCATTTATTATTCTGTCACACCTAGGTTCTAACCCAAACACACACAGAAACCCAAACACACGCACACACCCACAAACACACAGACACACACACACAGTACCCAGAAACCAAAAGTGGAGTTAGATTGGCTTTCAGCATATTTCCTGATATGTAGAAGAAACAGAAAACTCCTACAACAATCACCCACCACACAATCAGATGCTTCATTTTCAGAAAAAAACATGTGATGTTGAAGTGCTGATTGCAAAGCCTACACTGCCAATCAGCACACCATGGGTGTGCAATCAACGCCTGGTGTTCAGTCATATGTTTGCAAATTCAGCTAAAGAGCAATGACACGGAGGAGAGAAGAAAAATAACCAACAAGATGTATCATCAGTGAAAAGAAGGCCTTTTTTCATTTTTGGATTTCATATCCCATATACAGTAATATTATAGTTTTGCTGGCCTTTATTGACAGGAAATGCTTTATTAGAAAATGTCTTATGAGATCGTCATGGGCTCATTAGAGCCTCCTTCGTGTGCATGTTTTAGCATACAAAGCTAAATGTATCTGTGGATCATCTAAAAGGTCCAAACTGCTACTCACTGATATCAAAACTGTGAAAATCTCCCTTCTAGTTTACGCTGAAGTTTACACAACAAATGTTGACCACATCAGCCCTAAAAATGTTTCACGGACTTGTTTGAATTTCAGATTTTTTTTGACTGCGACTCATATCTACAGCAATTACAATTAGGAGGGACAAGTAAAGGAAGTAGAGCTGATTACGCTGTTTATTACAAACAGATGGTACTTGACAATTAATCTATCTGATGCTCAGACTCTTCCAAGAGATTGTGATTGAAGGGTATTTGCCCTGAGCAACTGTAGGAAGAGAATCCCATCTTGTAGTTTGCACTGTTGTGGTGGTGGTGGCTGATGATGCTGATTAAATGATGAAGTTGGAGATCTGCAAATTCTGGGTGGCGATGGAGAGGTGGGAGGGAGAATCAAATTCAAAGAGATAACAGCGAGACGAAAGGCGAACTATGAAGATGTGTCGTCGTACTTTTTGAAATAGAAGTGACCGACCGATGAGAAGACATTTTATTGACAGCTCCACAAAAGCAAGAAATTAAGACTGAGCATATGTGAAAGGTTTGAACAATAAACTCATTAATTAGTTGTTGTCGTAGTCTTATTTTTATTTACATCTACCGTCCCATAAAAATCCCTGGAGAGAGTTTGAGTGAGGCGGTGTGTTTCTCCCTCTGTGATTAAAGAAAAAACATCTGTGATGTGAGCCAAAATATCCAATCATCCAAAGCTGCTCAGATGTTGTACTTGATGTCACACTGGGAGAGCCATGACTCCATGTGAACAGGCAAAACAAATAAAAAGCAACGCTCAGAACTACCCTCGCTGAAAATACTCGATTCTAACACTGCGCTGTTAAAAAAATTATCCTTTCACTTCTAATACACAATTAAAATACGTTTCACTGAGTCTAAAATTTAAGTTGGAAATAATTATTTTAATTGTGGAACCAGTGAAAGTTCTTTTTTTTTATTTTATATCACCAACAATTCTGTTTTTATACTGTGTAATATTTTTCCCCCAAAAATTTTTTTTTCTTGGGTATATGCTGGTTTTCACTTTTTTGTGCTTTAGAGGTATAATCATGCACATGAAAAATATTAATGCACTCCATTTGGTACTTTTTCTTTGTATCACCAAACAATATTAAAATAAACATGAATATTTTTTGTGTGACAGGTTGCCTGTTTTAAGATGGATTGAGATGATTTGTTTTTTTTTCCATTGCAGGCTCAGAAACTGAAGTCAAACTCAACGGTAGATGGAGTCCTATGTGTGGTAAGTTTGTCATCAATTATGTAATCAATTTTATTACATGAGATCGCATTCAGAAGACGAGAGGGAGAGATTAGATGGAATTTTAATTGCTTGATTGAATATTTATTTCACTATAAATTAAAGTTAAATGTTTTTAAGAAGCAACATTATGAGGTGGATAGAATAATATATTGAGGATATTCAACAAAATATTAAGCAATATGATCTAGGATAAAATCCCAGACGGACTCAATAATGAAGATAAATACAGTTAACTATTTTTTCTCTGTCAGGAATAAAACAAGACAGATTTCCTTCTCACAATTGATATGAGCTAAATCTAAATTCAATTGGCTTTCCGTCTGGGAAGTGGCGGTTAGATAACTGTTTTTGTGAAATATGATACGTACAAAATAAATGTCCTCAAGCCAATTCATATGCACTAAACTTGGACAAACCGACTATTGAGAAATGTTAGCCTACAAAACTGTGTTTTTCCGTCACCCCCTAGTGACGGAAAAAAGCAACTGACCTTTCCCAAAATCGATCCAGTGCTTCCTGTCACCAAGATCGATGTGGATTTAAAACTTGGAAATAATCCATGAAATTATTTTTGAGTTATCGCATTAACACGAAGTTATCTGTAGCGGTGGCGCCGATAATTCCGTAATATCCCCTTTTCGGGCGTATAATTACAACTAGTTAACAGTTTGACACTCATGATTAACCCTTGAACCTCAGCATGTTCATGTTTGTCATATGTAAATTAATCTTATCACCAAATTGGACCCCAATTTCTTCCCATAATTCCAGTGTGGATTTTCACCTAGGCTTATTAGTAAAACAAGTGACTCATGCAGGTGACATAATGACTGATGGTTAAACCAATGGTAAGTTTAGTTTTTTAAAGCTTTGATATGGAAGCTTAGATGGATGCATGGATAAAAGGGCAGGAAGGGCATTAGAGCATCATATCAATAATGTGGATGAAAAGCAGCTGTGGCAACATCTTATTGTTTATAGTCTAGTTTCACAGTTTTTACAGTATACATTCAAATTTTACATATAAATTCATGTTGCGTGATCGGGACTACTTTGATGTCCATTTTAGCTACAATTCACAAAATAGTTTTTGAAAAACCTGCAAAAAATGTGACAGAAACATCCCATGAGAAAGAATGGCAATTCACTCAATGAGTTCAATCTGTAACAATGGCAACGAGGCAACTCTCAACACAGAATTACAGAGTTACATGTCAAAAATATAAAAGCCTTGCAGTAACACGCCTCAAAGCCATTTAGTGGCACATCAAAGACATCAAAGCCATCAAGTTTGAAATCACTCACTCAGGATTCTTACAGTCAAAAAGTCCAGGTTCATACAGGTGCTTCGATTTCACCGTCTGGCAGACATTTAATTAATGTAATTTTAATTTAAGTTATTTATAGGTATAAACAATTTGTATCCCGAAGAAGCGTGTGTTTATCTTGGGGAGAAAAAAAAAACCTATCTGGCCAGAACCGGGGAAATATTTCACTATTATCTCAGAAAACAATTTTTATTCATGACCATAAGACAATTGTTTAAATCACCGAACACTCACACGCCCTGAGCCGACCCGGCAGTTGGAAGCGCGTGACCTCCCTCTGACGGCGCCGGCCTCGGCGATCCTTCCTGCTTTCTTCGTGAACTCCGGTTCTTTGTAGTTCCTTTGAGGCTGGAATGGGATTGTTGCTTATCTGGTGGCTTTTAAAGTTCAGAGTAAATGTCATTGTAAAATAATAAGGCCCGGTTATACACTGGACTGACATTTCCAGGAAGCATGGACAGGTCCGGGGGAGATGACCCAACCATTGGCCCCCAGCTTTATTAGCAGTCCTGAGACGGTGGTGAGGCTTTGGCACACGTGGAGATACAAACTCATAAATACTTTTTAACCTCTCCACGGCGGCATTTTAGTTCTAAAAACAACCTTTTTTTTTTTTTACTGTCTTTAAAGGTGATATTGTTGAATCAAACAACTTTAGATGGCCTGAAGGAGACCACATGGTAAATGCAAGAGATTAAATTAAAGTCCACTTTAGGTCCCCGTGAGAATAAGACACCGCTTCCGGCAAAGGCAAATATCAAGACATCAAAATGACACTTGATGCTTGAAATGCTTTCAGCAGAACTTTTAAAGTTATTATGCCCTAGAATCTTCTGTGGATACGATCCAGAGGGACGGATTCAGGAAACTGTCTTTTCCCACAATCTAGATACCTAGATTTTAACACAACAGATTGCACATTAATTTACTGGTAAGGGTTAGGGTTAGGGTTAGAATTAAATAAAATTATATTGAATGTAAGTTGGAAGAAGTTCCAAAGCTGGGATCTTACTTTTTTTTAAAAATCCTCTTTGGCATTTAATCGTGTGCGGTAAAAAATATAATTGTGGATGAACTTAGAACGATGACTTCAAATAATAACCTGAATTATTATTTTACTTTTTCTTAGTCTAGCTTATTCATTTAAGTAGCAAATACTTAATTTAAGTGCGTGCCCTGTGTAAGACTTTTTTTTTAATCACCCCCATTTTCTTTTTACAATGTTTAATATTTGTCTTTAAATGCTGTAGGGATCAAATAATTTCTGATTAGTGCACAAATATTAAACAATTGTTTATTTACTGTTTTCGGTTTAAGGTTTCTTGAAGGTAAAACCGTGAAAAAAGTTTTTTGAAAGAGATTTGAATTGCAATCTAATTATGCACTGTAAAATAAAAGTTAAAATGAATTGCTCCAGTTACTAACCTAAATTATTATTTTTATATAAGTATTTTTGAGTCTCCCCTATTAATGAAAGTTGTAAATACTAATATGTATACTAAGTATTTGCTACCAGTTGAAGTATTTTTTTGAGTTTATCTATCTACTCTCTTTTTACTGAACACTATTATTCCACTATTTCAATTTTTTAATAGAGTTATTTAGTAATCTCTTCAGTTTTGGAACCGGGGGTCAGTCATTTCAACTTCTGCTCATAGACAGCATTGAAAAGTTAGCAAGTTGACGAGACTGTCATCAATTACAGCTAACTATCTGTGACTTTTTTTAAATATATAACTTTTTTAGCATGTTTTCTGACCCATCTGACTTAAGAAGCATTAAAGCACTTTATAAATGCATGCTAAATTTGTGCCAGTCAAAAATTCATCTTTCTCATCAATCAACCACTACAGACCCGGATCATCCAAGAAAACCAGGACCAAATGTTCCCTTTCTGCCTTCCGTATCAAACCCACAGTCAGGTGTCTTCATGACAGGTCATCAGCCATACTATGACATCGTCCGTCAGAGGTCATAATGTTATGGCTGATCAGTGTAATAACACTGTTCAATGGCATTCTGAATATTGGTACAAAAGAAACCCACAAACACATAATTTAGTCAGTAATTCCTTTTATTTATTGTCCGATTTTCCATCAGGGTTTCCATCATGCTTTCATGTTTCATGCTTCACAGGAAGTTTATCCTGAATGGCTTAAGCATCACATGTGGAAATTGTTTTGGTATTTCAGGGAACTTATAAGCCCTTCACACAGAGAAACTGTACACTGTCTTCACGCAGGGACAAATATGACACCTTTTGGATGTGTGGAATTTTTATTTCTCTAATTTAGTTAACTTTTCATTGATTCATTTGCTAGACTAAACTGTTATGTTCGCTCGCTCTCTCTCTCTCTCTCTCTCTCGCTCTCTCTCCCAGGACCCTCAGATAGATGATCCAAGTACGTCCAATGCCATCGTGAAAAACTCAGCTTCAACCAGACCGCCCGCAGGCCCGGCCTCTCTGCTGCCCCCGCTGCTCTGGCTGTGCTACTGCAGCCTCTCCTTGCTAGGCGTCTTGTAGCCTTCCTGCCTCAAAGCAACAAACTACAGCGGACTGAAAACACACACATTTGTATAAAAGCAGATCAAGATGATAATCCTTCTTCTCAATTATACCTGTTGTACTTTAATTTCCCTCTGGTTTCGATCTCTCTTTTGATTCCTCACTTTGATTTTTTATACATTTTTGAGATGTTGTGTTATTGCTCTTTGTTTGTTTTCTTTTGCATTGCAGCTGCGTGCTAAGATGGTGACCTACAAAATGTGTTGACTCAATTTGGCTGTAGGTTCCCTTTGGGTTTAAAAAAAAGAATTCAAAGCTTTGGCAATGGGCAGAATGAGAGGGACCGCGTTCCAATACGCCACAGCCTGTGGCGTTTGGAACGGTACACACAATGTAAATTAGCATCGATTTCCGAGTCAGCAAATCTTTTCACCTACGTCTGTCTGTGTGTTGAGGCTAGGTGGGTTCTTTTGCTTAAAAGTCACAGTTTGTTCAGTAACGGCTACAGTTTATTTCTTGGGCAGTCTTTTCTGTGTTTACCAGTCGCCTCTGTGGTTTGTGTACGTTTTGATAATGACGTGAATCTGGTATTTTACATTTCTATGAAGGATCCACATTTATCGGACAACAACAAAAGTCGCTTTTCGTTTCTCGGAAGTTAGAACATCTGCGCCCAATGTTATCCAACTCTTTGGTGTAGCTCATACTGAACACACACCGCCGCTGGCAAAAGCACACTGGCAAGGACCCACACACACACACTCTGCACACTTTCACACAGTCAGACACGCAGGAACACACTCAGTGCCAGGCTTTCTGTTCCCTTGTTTTGCCAACAAAGTGTTGCTGGGAGAACACAGGCGGTACGCTGCTGTGGACGGCCGAATCCAATCCACTCATTCGTGATTGTACATACTTGTAGTCGACCAATGTTCAGTGTTTCTCTATGGGAGGAAGAGGAGGAAGGGGAAGAGCTGTGGTTTCAGCCGGAAAAATTTTTTTCCAATTTTTTTTTTAGTTTTGATGTAATTTACGGTAATGTCCACACACAAGCAGGAGCTGAGGAAATAAAAATCTCATTGTGGTATATTAACTGGTAACTGGTCATTAGTAACACTTCCATTGTTCCAAAACCGTTCCGAAACTCAAAGCATCACTTTCTATCAGTTCAGTGTCGCAGCTTGTTGATCCAGTTTTTAAAGCGACAGCACGTGTTTGTAGAGGCGCTTTGCTAAGCCCCATCGCCAACTATTATCTGGCCTGGCGCCTAAATCTACCATTTTAGACGAGTTGATAAGCTAACCTAAGACGAGTTGATAAGCTAACCTAAACCAGAACCTTCACCTCAACCAGTGGAGCTCTTGCTCAAAATTCCAGGGGCTGAGCTCCTGCAGCCTTTCTGCATGGCGTTTGCATGTTCTGTTCGTGTTCACACTGTCTAAAAACATGCAACTTGGGTGAATTGGTAACTCTAAAATTACACGAATGATGCTCCCTGTATTTAATGTATCAAACCCGCGATGAACCGCCAACTTATCCAGGGTGTATCCGGCTTCTCGCTCGATGTCAGCTGGGCTGGGCTCCAGCTCTCTTGTGTTTTTGAGCAGCATTAACAAATTTGAATTTACTTTGGCAATCATCCCCTCACTGGTTTGCGTGGGACGTACATTTAAGGAGAGATAGTTTTGATATTCCTTGCATTACGAAGAAGCTTCATTCTGAAAACCTTCTTTAATCTGCATGATTACTATTTGTACATTTTTAGGCACATTTGAGCTTATCAAACCTCGCCCTACCAATCCACATTGCCTTAAAAAACCCCGACAAAAATTCAGTGAAATTTCGCAAGTGCTTCTTTGGGGGGGCGTAAATTTGGGCTCCCCAAATTGGTTTTTTCAATTTGTTTGTTTTTTAACTTTTCATTTCATGTCGCACATTCAGCGATGATAACGTTCTCAGTTTATCGGCACAAATGATTCATTTTGTAGGTTTGTTGTTGCGGCGACATCTGTGTCCTTGAATCAAATTTTTCTATTGTTCATTACAGACTAGCCCTTTAGATGTCCCTGTGAACGTTGGCACTGAGCCGTCATCAACGGTAAAAACAGGACTCATGTGATGGTGATACGGTAGAAAATTCAATTTAGAAATAAGCATTAAAAGATAAACTGCTTGGGTTTACATTGGAGGTTAAAAAAAATCTGACAAAACAGAGGGAAAGCTTCAATTGAAAAAATAACTGCGAGGAGGCGGGGCTTAGCAAACAATCAACTATCTTTTTATTGACCTCCTGCAAACATGTGACTGCAACACACAGCATTCTCCTGACGGCTGCTGGGAAAATAAAACACCGCAATCGCATCCGGATCTCAGATGTGCATCTGTTTACATCAGCTTCAGTTTACATACGTCACTGCGGGTGGCATGTTCAGCAGATTATTTCAGGAGCATTTATGAGATGCTGCTTCGGTTTATGTAGCTTCTCCAAACTCACCATTAATGTATAATAGAAGTTAAATGTTATTTACCGAGCATAAACATGGTATATGCACTGTATGTACTTGGCTGAAACTATAAAGTGGACAAATAAATGTCTAATGATATTCTATTATAGAGCATTGTGAGCTATTTTGACATTCAGATACAAAATGAAGTGCTTTGAATAAGCCAGAATCTTGTTTTTATAACAACTTATGTGTATATTTCTCCTCCCAGTACTTAATAATTCTGGAGTATTATTGCATCTGAGAAAGAGGATATCATTGTAACTCTCCTTCAGTAGTTTTTATCCCCCATTATGATGTTGCTTAAATATAGAATAGATTTTTTTGGCTAAGATTTAAACTTATTTTTCTATCTTTTACAAATATTTGCTGTTTCGACTGAAGGAGACAGAGCAGCCACATACAGCTCATGTTCTTATTTAACTTGTTTTGGGGGGTTTTATAGACAGGTTTGTGCCACCTTTATAATTATTTTTGCGTCACTGCTGAAATAGTTATGGTGATAACTGGAGCGAGAAAGGAAAATGCATGGCGACTGAGGAGGAACTAAATCAATGTTTAAAGACAAAAATGCTCTATATTACACCAGTGATGGTTTGCCTGTGTTGACCTGAGGATGAGGTCAAAGTGGAGGGCACCGCCTCCTCATGCCATGTCATGATCCCACTTATGGACAGAAATGTTTAAGTTGTTATATTAATAAATTTGCTGTCCATCTCCATCCCATCTGTGGTTTTATAAAATACCAAAAAGGACTTTTATGAGATGCAGACTCCCTCCGTTATCTGGCATCATTAACTTCTTAGCTTGTGAAAATGTAAAATCTATTGTACAAAAGTTATGATTAAAACCTGTTAAATCACCCTGACGGAGTTATGGTGGATTTCTTTCACTGACAGGAGACATGAAGAAACCGATGGACACATTATGAAGGATTAAAGGAGTGAGGTCGTCAGAGGTGACCTTTGTTGTTTATCTCTGTACACTAAACAGTTTTTGGTATCTGAATCAAATTTCATTCTGTGAAGCCTGAACCATGAAAAAATTGACATGAAATTAAAATACTTCTATAATTAATATAACTTGTGTAAGTATGAGTTTTTTGTATCATATTTGATACATCAGGTTATTTTTTTTTGCAGATTTCCCACACCATATTTATTTAAGCAAACAAAAACATACAAACATAACATTTTTAAACCAATAAACTCAAACATTTTTAAAAAATATTCTATAAATGTTTTTTTCATAATATCTGTTTCATTGTTTGACTTGACTTTTTTTGCGATCACATAAAAAATAGATCATGGTGGGTTTTTTTCTGTTTTAGTTTTAGTGGAAAATGAGTGTAAGAAGAAAATAATCAGCAACTAAACACCTAGAAACCTCCAAATACTCACTGGTCATCAAAGAAAAGTTGGACATAAAAAAATATATATATATAGGTTACAAATATCTAAATACATGGCAACTCATGAATGGCGGCCATCTTGGATGACCGACTTGACGGTCTTCTGGTTCATTCCTTCTGTCTCCTGGTAGATTACATCTGCAAGTCATATATCCCAATACATTTCCATACCAGATGAGACATAAAGTCCCTCCAGTCAGTTCAGGGTCTACCTCAGAGTCTCCTCCCAGTTTGACGTGTATGAAAAACTTCCAGCTCGAGGCGAAGGGAGGCGTCCTAATCAGATGCAGGTAACTCCTCAACTGGCTCCTTTCGACTCAAAGGAGCAGCGGTTCTTCTCCGAGCTCCCTCAGGATGTCTGAGCTCCCAACCTCATCTCTCAGGCTGTACGATATCACTACCACACTAGCGCTAGCATGCTAAGTTTAGCAGTAATGGCCTTGGCTGTCCAGTCTACTTATTTTGACTTCATACATTGGACCAAACACATTTTTAGCAATAGTTTATGTTACCTAGCTTAACATTAGCTATTTTTAACATGAGCCCACGTATGTGAACTGAGGTTCATAAAACATCCATTTTCGGTTCACTTTAACTGTAACAATTAATCATCTTGATATTTTGATTTAGTATATCTTCGATATCAACTGCGCTACAGAATTTAAAAATCATGAGACTCAATTTCAAACTACATCTCCAACCCATTGTGCTGGGTCACCATTTTTAACCCGATGTTAGGTCAAACAAACCCAACCTGTTTCCCAGCGTCATCAACCCATCATTTGTTTGTTATTAAAGTAACCCAGCATTTTTTAGAGTGCGTGATCACAACAGGCTATTGATAAAAGAAGTTTGGTGGTCATGACCCCGAAGCATTCAAAAAAAGCATCTTAAATCTTCTCACAGAATTGTGCTGTACAGTGTAAACAAAGAATTGCAAGAATTTTACCGTACAAGAAACGGTGGCCATGTAGAAGGTCACTGTAAAATATCATGGGGAAAAAAACCATCTACAAGCACATTACATAAAACAACAGTAATTTACAAGAGATTCAGATTAATACATAAATAGTATAAAATACCTTTATAATAAATACAGGGATATTTTTTTTACATTTTCTTTCTGTACACTCTAAAAAAAGAAAAGTACCCTGAACTGGTTAAAAAAACGTAACGATAACGCATGATAAAATTCCTATTAATTATCTAACAATTACCACTATGGTCTTGTAGTATAACTTTTGTACAATCTGAATATTTTGAAAACCAAATTTCACAGTGAAAACAAAATAAAAAAATTTTTTTATTTATTATTGCGTCTAAATTACACATCTTGCTTGTACATACGTACACATTTAACCATTTAGTGAGAATATTCCCTTAATTTTTACAGAAAAAAAAAAGTATATCTGTGAAATACTGTGGATTTAAATGATTTTTAATTTTTAATTTTTAATTAATTTTAATTTATTGTCACTTTATTTTATGTCTTTGAGCTTTACTTTATTTTATCCAGGTTTTTTTTTGCCTTAATGCTGTCATTTCTTTTACATGTTCAAACACTAATAACGGCCTGACAGGCGCTCTTGCATTCCTCCTTTGCCTTTTCTTTCCTTTTACCTTCGTCCTCTTGCTCCTTCTTCATCTTTCTCTTCACACAATTTTTCCTCTCTTTCCTTCTAATTATTTTCAACCTCCCTCTTTGCCCCTTTGAGAATTAAAAGCCTCACTCTTAACATCGTAAAATCTCAATACATCAAACGAACGAATGATTACTTCCATAATTACGCACATAGAACGGCCCCGACTTCATCTAAAAAGAGGTAGAATTAGCTTAGAAATAGAATTTTATTCATTTTTACCCATTCTTATTATTCCTTGACATTTTCTTTGGAAATATAAGTAGATGTACGACTCGACTAGTCAAATTATAGGATGCAAAAGTCATTGCCATCACAGCTACTAATGGATTTTGACATTTTGAATAACACATTCAAGAGAAACAGCAAAGGCTCATGGGAAAAATGGACTGATTTTCTTAATTGTCTGACATATGAATACATTTTCAAACCATATTTCTGCATTATATTTCATTAATGCACATCCTTTCATTGCCAAGGAGGTTTTTCTGTCTGGTCTTGTCTGGTATGTGCACCGTTAATGTCACGGGATGTTTATATCTTTTTCTTTCATATTGCAAAAGAACAATTTAAAAACTTCTTTTTTTTTCATTTAAGCAACAGAGCAAATAGAATAATGTAAGTGAATATATTCTCCCCATGTCCTTACCCTTTCATAGTAGACTAAGTGAATACTTCTTTATTCTTCTTTCATTAATCCGGCCTTTGTGGTTTGAATCATTTCGCTCAGAAACACCATGAATGCAAAGCTTTCTTTTTTCATTTATACACTGGGACATTATTTGTGAAGCACTTTTCCAAACAAAGTACTATACAGGATAAACCGATGACGGTCAATATTCATAAATAATATTAAAAAGCATATGAGGCCATATGGCAATGAGACTGTGTGCTTAGATCACAAACTTTCTTTGAAAAGATGTGTTTTCAGACAATTTTAAAGGATCTTACTGGTTTTGGGGCAGATAGTTGCAGAGCTGAGGGGTTTGACCTGAATAAACCAGCCGCCTGTAGTCCTGAGGCAGCACCCAGGAACAGCCAGCAGAGCTCCAGCTGAAGATCTGATACCGTGTCGGAGCAGCTGAGCGATGTAGCTGAGAGCTAAACCGTGGTGGTGAACTGGTAACCGGTGAAAAGAGGCAAAAATAGAGAAGATATGGTCCGGTCATCTAGTTTACTGTACTGGAGATGTGAAATTACTTTTTGCTTTAACCATGAAAACCAGTGAATTACAGCAGTCCGGATATAAATGAAGGCACCAAGATGCATTATGGGAAGAAGGTAAGGCAGGAGAGACTGTTCACTGACGGTAGAGGCCTCCTCCTGCAGGATCATGTGTTCACACATGCGTCACAAGGCTTCAGGAACTCAATCAGTCAGTCGTTCGCGGTGCTGACCCGATCTCCGGATCCTCCGGATCTCAGTCCAATCCAGCATCTATGTTCTGAGTGGGACATACGAGTCTGATCCATTAATGATAACACACACAGTTTCTATAGTAATTACTGTAAATATATTATATATTTACAGTATATATTATTCATAACCTGGCACATTTACAGAAATGTTTATTAATGTAAAATGTGCCTGCCAAATAAACAAATAAAATGGAAAAATATATGGAACGTTGGAAAAATGGAAAAGCCTTGTTTACCTTCTTTTATCCCCATGGCGTCCTTAAGCAGGCCGCCATGATTGTACAGACGCTTGAGAGGGATTTCGCCTTTTAAGCTGTAACTGTATTTTGACAATAAACCCATATCAAATCACACTTATCATCATTATCATCATTATCATCATTATCATCGTTATCATCATCACACTCATTATTTAGAACAAGAAAAGCAACAGCGCTCCAAGCCTACTACTTTCTGAGCCAAGATTGTAATTAGATGTAGAATCCTATGGATCCTTTTACCTAAATAGCAATTCTAGATACTGATTAGGGTTTTGATAACATTTCAGTTCTGTTACCTTATACTTATTTTGTATTCCTCATATTGTTCATCATATTAATGATGTCATTTTAAATATATGTATATTTTCATGTGACGCTGTACCTTTAAGGCTTCTGGTGACACATCTAACACATCATTACTGAGGGCGTCAATAATAGATGAGGTTTGAGATAGGCTCAGAGAACAAAGGGTTAATATATGTCATTGGATTGAATGATTATTTAAAAGAAATTAGACTTTATTTTCAATGAAAACATCAAAGTCACATGACCAAACATACCATGGAAGACGTTTTAATTAAAATAATAACCATCCACCTGTTTCCCTGTGCAGATAAACTGTGCTCTAATGTTTTTGCAGAATTCACATTCCTCCCTCCACCGTAAAATGAAGCTGGTACTTTCACACCATCCCATTCCACTTAAATCGTAATCCAGTTTCAGAGCCGAACTCTAAAGACAGCTGTCAAACACAGCAATAGCTAAATGTGGGGGATTGGATTTCACCTGAAGAGATTTCACTTGTTTAAGGGTCATTAAGGCTCTATTTTATTAGTGTGGCTATGAGCCCCGTGAGGCTATGAAAGCAGCAGGCCCAGATCTATTTTTACCCGCTATTGTGCGGCAATTTCTTACAAAAAGGATGAAAAATGAAAATTGTCAAAATGAAATCCTTCTTGAAAGTGACGTGAAGGGAAATAAACATCTATCAAATATACATTTTCAATAATTTCATAAATTGACTGTTATTTTAATCCATTATATACTTGTTTGTTTACATAATACCACTGTGTTTTTATTGATAAAGAAAAAACTCATATGAGAAATGCTAAATGTATTATTTGGAATTTTTGTTAGCAAAGTGTGATTTAGACGCATTTGGACACTGTGTTCTGGATTTGACTTTAACTCTTTTATAACCACCGTAACTGTCTGAAACGGTCAGAGAATATTATATACTAAAATTATTTCACCCTTTTAACAACAGCATTATCTTGACTTAAATCGTCCTAATCATATCTATTATTCAGTCATTTTCCGGATTACATGATTTTATTCTAGGATTAAGGACAGATTGAATTTTCCTTGGCACCTTCAAATTAAAAAAAAACAACAAAAAAAAGAAGAAAAAGAAAGAAGAAGAAATAATCCTTTATTAGTCACACACAGTACAACATAGTGAAATTACTTCTCTGCATTTGACCCATCCCTGAGGGGGCAGTGGGCAGCCCCTCGTGGAGCGCCCGGGGAGCTAAGGATTCAGGGTCTTGCTCAAGCACCCTACAACAAGTAGACCCTGGTGGGATTCGAACCGGCTACCTTCCGATCTTCTGATTGGGAGACGGCCGCTCTACCCCACCAATTTTAAAGCAAAGATAGTAGCATCAAACCTTGACAACAATGAAATTCATGATATTCCTAAATTTATTTTTTTTCCTGATGTGGCGATTATTTAAAAAATTGCACTTTTATTGGGTTTAAATGGGGGAATTTGTCCTTAAAATGCAATTAGAAGAAATTTTGTTCAGACTCTGAATGGGATTTAACGTTGAAATAACAAAATTTCCACCCAAATGCTGAACATTTCCACGATTAATGCTAATTGCAGTATAGCAGCCAAAATTATGAAACAAAAAAAAATCCAGAGTGAAAAGACATAAATGTGCCTAATGGGGAAAATAGGTTAAAGGTGATGTAAAAATAAAGGTTATTATTATATCACTATCATATATATGGAAAGGAAATCCATCCAGTAATCCTGGTTACACCAAACCAGCCAAAGAACAAACAGACATGGGTGAAGGGTAATGAAACCTCCTGACTCGAGCCTTAAGATGCTGCAGGACGTGTAATCCCTATGAATAATTACCACAATAAAAGTGAGACCGGCCCGTTAGAACTGGCCCTCGTCTGCTTACACCACAACAAGCCTCCTGATATTGTATACATGTTATAGTTCATCAATAGCAGAGGTCTATTCATTCAGATACAGTTTATAAGAGGAGGTCATAAAGCTTCACATAAACACGCTGAGTCTCCTGACACCTGCATGAATTAATGTCTATTAATAAGTCCGCGGGGAATCGCTGAGCCACACCGGAGGTCCTGTGTGGCCCATTCATGTCAACATGAAGGATTGGTTATGAATATTACGGGATGTGTTTGTGGAAAACATCTTTGGTGTTTCACAGCAAACTAATTAGGCAGGTTGTTTGCTGCTCTTATAACTTAACCATTTCTGCTGTAAAACAGACCATAACGGGGTTTTAAATATGCCGGGCTCAGTTCCTTCATGTGATGTTTGATGCAAACAGATTTTTTTATTTTGTTATAAAAATGCCTTATATTTGTCTATGAATTATCAGAATAACTTGATATCCTGAAGATTATTTATTCAACTGTTCTGTTGCGAAAGTCCGGAACCCAAATATTCAGTTGAATGTGGTAAATAATTATTAAATAGTTCCCCAATATCCAGTTTGGGGAAGTGACAGTCCTTTATGTGGGTGTGGTTAATTTAATCCCAGCTAGTTGTTTAATCAATGATTAAATCTCCGAGTCCTCTTCTATACATGCAACAACGTTAAAAGTTTAAAATATACTGAATGTTTCCACACCAAAAGTTTACATTTCCATGTATTTAATTATCATTTCTTTAAAATATTGTCATATTATTCAGCAATTCAATATTTTATTATTGGAACTATATAATGGAAATATTACATTAAATCATATATTACAAAAATAAAAAAAATAATGAAAGAGGGTGTATTATTATTTTTGTTATATTTTAATATTATTAAGTATTATTATACACTCATGATTTTTTAATTTTTTTGTTAATATAATATAATATTAATATTAAATAATTTAAATAAAATTGTATTATGGTATTAACAAATTGTCAATTGTCAAAGTTTGACAGCCCTAATTACGCAGAATTATCACTAATATTTAGATACATTTTTCACAGAGCTACATTTACATTTAAATAAAATGAATTATAGAAAAACACAGAATAGACAGGAAATAGTTTGTTCTGAAAAGGAAATAGCTCTATAATGAAAGACAACGGTCACTTTGACCCAAGTGTCATAACTTCACCCCACTTTAAGTCGTCACGTCTTTGCACTTTGAGAAGAAAGAAAAGAGAATTCTTTGTTGGAGCAAAAGGCCACTTATGATCAACCAGTGCATGCTGGGAGTGCATAGAGGATGATGATGCTGACAGGAACAACATTCTTCATTGTCACAAAGTCTGACTGATCCGTTACTGATTTGGTTGTCTGTGTGTGTTTGTGCGTGTGTGTGTGTGTATGCGTATGTGTATGTGTGTGTCTATGTGTGTGTGTGTGTGTATGCTTATGTGTATGTGTGTGTCTGTGTGTGTGTGGGAGGTGGAGTACAACGGTGTCTGTGTTGACTGGGTGACTCGTACTCGATTGTGGCCCAAATTACTCGCCACAATTGTTTTGTAATGGCATAAAGATTGAGGATTGGAAAGCGTTGGATGGCCCATCAATCAGCAAGTATTTGTCTGACCCGGTCCTGATTCCCACGCGGTGAGAGAGGAGGGAAGGCGAGCGGGTGAGAGAGTGTGGAATGAGACGTTGGGATTGGCAACAGAGACGGAAAAATCCTATAAGCAGAAAGTAAAACAGTGATGTGATCATGTGAAGCGTGTCCAAATATTAAGCTCCAGAGTGTGTGTGCGTGTGTGTGTGGGTGTGTGAGTGTGTGCATGTGTGTGTGTGAGTGGTTGTGTGGGTGTGCGTGTGTACGGATGAACCCCAAGCTCAGGAAGAGGCAAACTGTAACATCAGACATTGGACTCTAATGCCTACCAGTAGATATCAGTTGGAAATCAAAATCGTGGCGACTTCAAAGCTCGTTTAATTCTGGTTGGAATTCAACATCTGTTAACTGTCAAAAACCTGCAGCCTGTGGGTTCAGTCTGGACTATTTGTCAGTTGAGCACAACCATTCACGTGTTAACAACACAATGACACATGCTAGCTCCACAATCCAAACACTCCACAGGTTGATTTACACTCACAACCTATTTGCTGTGCGGTAAAACCGCTAACCACCCTCTTTAATGATAAACAAGATGTTTCACATGATTACCTAGATGCATGGAAATCTCTCAAACCTGTATCTCTGACCTTTGAGTACTACGCACACAGCATTTATCATTCATGTTTTCACATCAGAGAAATGGATGAAGCCTGAGGAGGACACAGTGTTGGTATTCAGAGACCCACACATCTGGAATGATCTACCTTAAAGTCTCGTCAGCCATGGCTTTTAAGTCCCTTCTATACCCTTCAAGGTCCTGCTCAACCGTTTGGTTGAGCACATTTTGATTATCTATTTCTGATAAAAAAATGTGACTGAACGTGTTTATTATGCGACCCATTGGCAGCATGTATATGGAAAACGGTGAGGAGCCATGGATGGAGCCCTGGGGGACACCATCTGTCAAAGGAGCCACGTAGGAAGGAGCATTAATCATGGCTACTTAGAAAGTCCTATTAAATAAGTAAGATATTCTTTTTACTATCTTAAAACTTGTGAGAACTCACTAAACAAAATTATATGACTTGAAACAACCCAAAACATTTTTTTTCTAGTATTCTTAATTAAAAGAAAGTTTTCCAAAGGTTTGAGCTAAAATGTACTATTTTCCCTGAAAAAACTAAATTTCATAATGGAATAATTTTATTAAAGTCTCATTCTCTTTTTCACTGTTTTAAAACAGGCTTCAATTTTAAACTCTTAATATAGAGTTTCTAAGACATTAATGAAAAAGAACTGTATGTATGCAAGGTAACACATTTTCAATAGCTTTTTTTTTTCTTGATGAGGTAATTAACGGGTTAAAAGTTGTTTTTAGCTTTTTTATTAATTTTTTAAACTTACCTCAATTAGCTTTGATGTTTTAAGTCCATTTAAATGTTTATGTAGATTTCAAATCTTTACATGAGTGTAAATCAAAAGGCAGCAGGTGGAACGGTGAGGATACAAGGAGTAGAGTTGGAAAAGGTGCAGGAGTTTAAGTTCTGGGGTTGAGTTGTTCGGACCAGCAGGGACTGTGGAAAGGAGGTCGCAGAGTGCCGACCTGTTGTGGAGGAGAGTGTCAAGACTTATCTGTGACAGAAGAGTAGCAGCAAACCTGAAGGGAAAGGTTTAAAAGACGTAAGTGAGAGCAGCTGTGCTGGATGGTTTAGAGATAGTGACCAAAAGACAGGAGGCAGAGCTGGGGGTGGCAGAGATGAAGATGTTGAGATGTTCTCTGGTAGTGACGAGGATGGACAGGATTATAAAGGAGCACATAAGAGGGACAGCCCCGGTTAGACGTCTAGGGATGGATAGTGGATCTTTTAATAGAAGGATGCGGGAGATGGAGCTTTCAGGCAGGAGAGTCTAAAGAGGAGGTTTCTGGATGCGATTAAAGAGGACACGCGTTTGGTTGGTGTGACAGCGGAAGATGAGGAGGACAGGGAAAGATGGAAACAGATAAGGGAACAGCTGAAAGACGAAGAAGAAGGAACCCTTGGGAAGTGCCTGCAGCATGATTTTTGGTTATTCTTATGCTGAATCATAAACGGTCCTATTCTAAATGTCTACGGCTCTTTGTCTTCATTTCCTAGAGGCAGAAACAGCAAACAGTTAAGAGTTAACCGAAACATCTCCATGTAGTGACACAGCGGCAGACTTTAATTTGATGAGGCAAGCTCCCTTGTTTGCAGTAGTTCTGCGTATTGATCCCGCTGCATCGACTTCACACTAAAAACACAACTTTGCCTTTCATCCTCAGAAGTGGCTTAAAAACATCTTACATCAGGATCAGGGGGAAAGTGCACCATTTCCTGCCGCCTCTGACGGGCAGGTATCGAGCAGAGCCGCCATGCCAGCAGTCCACTTAATGTTACATACTGCCGTCTTTCATCCCCAGACGAAATACAGTCAGCAGAGAGAGTAAGATGTAGCACTTAATGTAACTCCTCCTGACCACTTATGGTGGCGACAGTAGCAGCAGCACCGGCCTCGTGTCACGTTCAGAAGCCTTTCAGGCTCTAAGAAAGGAAAGCAATTCGGAATTAATAATCCATTGATTAGTAAAGGAAAATAAAATGTATTTTCTTTGATTTGTTTGGGTTATTTTTTCCACATGATTTATTCAAATAAATCCTCAATTCTTCGCCTGTGCAGCATCACAGCGATGCTGGTTACTGGAAGGAAGGTTATTCTAAGGTGACTGAAGACATAAAATTATTACTGACATAAAAGCTTGGTTTACGTGGTTTTTTATTGAACACACCATCTCTGCCAGACAGAAGAGCTTTCCACCCACTTTTTCCTCTGATGCTTCCGGTAAAGAATGTATGCATGTTTCCTAGTTTTTATTCCCACTTTTATATTTTTTATTCCATATTTACATGTATATAATCCCGTATTTATTACATTAAGGTTTTGCTAACTGTTGAAGGTGTTTCATTCTCCACTTTTTCATTGACCAACATCGCTGGTTACTTTTAAGGAAAGCAGTGATTTGTTTGTGAAGTGAAAGAGACATAAAAAAAAAAGGATTGGATTTGATTTTATGTCTATCTATGAACTGTATCTGTATACACAGACACACATAAAAGTATAAATGTGGCCTCAGTAGCAAAGCCTTCGGGGGTATTGCGATGCAGCCATTATGGACACAAAGGCGATGGTAACTCAAGAAAACCTAAAGAAAAGAAAGAATAAACATCCTGTATGGAAAGAACACCAAACACAGTCACCATTTCCATCCTGGTAATGAGGTTCATTCTGACAGCAGTCCCACAAGAGGGGGAAATAAAATGTTTGAACCCCCTAAGAGAATATGTATGCTCAGAAAACCTTATTGAAACCAACTTGAGTTTGAAACACTGGCAGTGGAAATGTCGGCCGTTTTGATGGAGATCGGTGGCCAAACCGGAAGGGGTTCACCTTCTGGGGAGCGTAAACGTGAAAATTCATTGCCTAAAGCCTAATTAATACAGCTACTGGAGAAGATTCCACGCAAACATCTACCCCCCTTCTCTGCTTCACTTGCTCAGCCTTTTGATCGCTCGGACTGCACCTGAAATCATTGACTCATTTATAAGTCGTTTAGACTTAAGCCTTCATTCACCATCATCGATTTAAATAAAGGCAAGACATTCGTACATGTTGCACACTGGAACCAACAAAAGGTTCAGAAGGTGTAAGACTGAATCAGGAAATTTTGCCTACTACCAGATAATCTGGGCCGAACATCCGGCCAGATGTTCGGCCCCAGCTGGAACCGCTCCTCCCTCCCTGGTATTTTATTGTTTTTTGCAGATTTTGCAGGATAATCGGAGTGTATCATTTCCTGTGTCTGATTGTCTCCTGCTGCCGTCCCTTCCTGGTTGGAATTAGTTGTTAATGTATCGTAGTGATGCTAGTTACCTGAATCACATATTGTGAAAGTATTCTCGTTGGAGGCATAAGATACCTTGGGACTGGGCCAGTATTACAAGCATGTAAATATTTAAAATCATAACAGGCACATTCATTTCTATAGTAACACTCATCATATTGAGTCATTTGATGTACTTTTGTTTTTTTACACATTTAAGTTACACATTGATATCTAGAAACTTTGGAGGCCAAGTAGACACCTTGAACTTGAAACGTTCTTGAACCATCTTTGAGGTGTGGTTGGGTACGTTACGCTGCTAGAAAAGGTCACTTCTTTTAAGGAACACACTTTCCATTAAGGGGGGTAAAAAGGTTTAGATAGGTTGTACATTCTGAAGTCCACATGAAAGGCAGGAACTAATGGATTTTAAATGGACACCAAAATCCTGTACCTTACGTGCAAAATGCTGCATCCATATGTATAATATCACTTCATAGACTAGGTTTGGTGTAACTTCATCAGCAGTATTGGATGGTGTCATCTGGCCCCACTGACATCCTGAAAAAAACGATCAATACAATCACACAACCCAAGAGGCAAGAACACACACGGCTTATCAGATCCAATTACCTGGTGAGGAGTCATCAAAATGTTTTAATAGTAAATGTACACATTTATGCTCACATTGACCCAAACAGTGGTGAGCTGCCCTTTGTAAATACACGTCTCAACAACAAACTGGTGCAGAATTACACAGAAACAAAATGTCTGAATGAGAACAATGAGGCGCACTCGATAAAATATAATGCATGTGCATTAAGACATATCTCTAGTGTGTATGTGCAACTGATAAAATAATGACTTTACAATATTTAATGGAAGTTAAACACACGTGATAGAGGGAAAACGTTGGACATTACACAAAACTTGCCATTGAATATAATGTAATAATAATGTCGGAAACAAAGTGTTGGGGCTTAAAATGGAATATTGGATCTATTTTTGTTTAAAACCTGCCAAATTATTGTATTGCAATTTGCATAATTGTTAAATATTACAGAAGGAGGTATTTAACGTAAAAGACGGAGGTCATGACATAAGACTTATCCTGTGTTTTCACAGTAATAAATGAACTAATAGACACATGAAAACCATCAGTAGTATGTTTTTGATTATACCTAATTGGATGTTACACGCAGCCCAGAAAAAGCAATGCATTTGGATAATCAGTTGCATATTGTTATCCCACAGAGGGTCCCTCTGGTAAAGCATTTCACTTATAGTGCATATACAGAATGTGTAAAAGGAAGGCCCAGAGCTGCAGACAATGGAGCCTTCTCTGTTATAAAGGACCTGAGCACATATCAGAATGTCGACTTTCAAATGTTGGTGCACGGAAAAGTAAGAATTTGCATACATATGTTTCTTCTTTAACGTCTCACCAGCATTAAAAAAAAATCCACAGGGACTTTCACCTCAAGCAAATCCTCATCACAGGACACTGCCTTCTCCACTGGTTTTAATTGATCAAGATAAGTCTGTGTTGTTTTTATCCAACGTTGCTCCTGAGGTCAAGAGGACTTCATTTCAGCCCAGTTAACTCCAACTCAATATCTCTTACGGGAGCTCCAAGCCATTTAGTGTGGTTCAATGGTGTAAAAGCAGGGTTTTGTCTGTCGATTTAGCAGACTGTATGATGGACTGATGAGAAGACCACTTAGAGCTGCAGAGCTACGTGCCATGGCAGATCCCTCATACTGAATTTCAGACAGAGGTTTGGGGACGAAACAATTTGTCGTCAATTTACATGTTTCCCATTTTTGTTTTCCTGGTTTATAAGGAGCAACATAAACACAAACTAGGTATGAAACACATCCAGGAGAAGAGTTTTTCCTCTGATTCAGGCATGATGGGAACCTAAGCACCGTCCTTTTCCTGCTTTGGGCTCCTTTAGGTGAAACACGAATACTTTCCCTCTTCCTATGACCATCCAAGACCAATTTTTGAAGGCTTTGCCTCTTCACATTGTGTCCTTTTCTTAGGTCAGTGAGAAAAAATATCTCCAGATAAATTCCCCTGGGGGGGCACAGTGGATATGTTGTCTCGTCACAGAGGGCATCAGTTCATACACAGGTCCCTTGGTGGTGCACGGTGTATTTACGGTGTCTCAGACCCAGGCCCCTTTCTCTGAAGTCCATCATACGCTGCTGTGACGTGTCAACCAGAGCACTGGCTATAGCAACACCTTGAAACCAGAAGAAGAAGACAGAAACAATTAATAGATTAATAGAGAAAAAAAAAAAATAACACATTGCTTTGGATTAATTTTCACTTAAAAGTCCAGAAAAAGGTTTTAAGCAGATGTTATGTTATGATATTCGAGTCTGTCAGAGGGATGTTGGTGCTTAAACTTGATTCCACCCCATGGAGTCAAGACACTGGAGGTGGTGATGGCGGCTGATGACTTCGCTAGGACTGATTAGGCTGATGCAATGATGACGTTGATGAATCTGCAAAGAGGTGGTTTAGGTATCCACATAACAGCAGCACAAAGAGAGTCACATTTAAAAGATGACGTGTTACAGCAGCTGATTTTATCAAAGAACGCAGGAAAATTAACACCAAGCATGAGGGAAATTATTTCAAGATTACAATGAAAGTTCCAAGTTGTTTAACATACACATATTTTACATAAATACTTGAATTCTTATATTAAGTCAGTCCTCCCATTCCCTTCGATGCCAGTTAGAGATATTGCCCGATGTCATCAATGCCTTCAGTTTTCGTAGACGGTCTAGATTCTTGATTGTCTGATTTCAACTTATTTTTTAGCCCGTTCTTCTGATTGCCTCATTGTTCGAATCTGGTTTAGTCAACAACTTTTACAGAACAACCTGTCTCGGTTGTGCTTGTTGTTCTGACAATGAGGCATGTCTTGACAATTTCCTTCAGAAATAAAATCCCAAAACACACACTGATGGCGTTTATGTATTATGTTTGTTATTATTTATGCTCCAAATAATCTTATTATCTGTGACTTACTTTATTTAATAACAAATAATTTATTTTTTCAGACACATCCACATTTAATTTCTTCCTATTATAAGAGGTAGTTAAATATGTTGCATTTGTTATTGTTATAGGGGTGCTATTAGGGGTGCAATTCTAGTTTTATATAATAAAATGTATTTTTAAAGTGTGGAAAGTTAAGTGATGCTTTAATTGTGTTTTTCTATCTATGTGTTTGAAATAACAATTTTCTGAGTTATATGGCAACAGAAAAAAAAAAACATTTTATGAAGGTGAACATAAAGTGGAGAAAAACAGACAGTAACCAAATGGAGAAAAAGTATGAACAGGGTGATGAACATTAAAGTGAAATGACTCAGATGATGGGCGACATATGATTTGTCATCACTCTACCGGCAGCCTCTCAGAAAAACTTTCTTCAACATCTCTCCGGCTGATTTCGTCTAGTTTCTGTAACTGGGCTATCACTAAGGTTGCAGATGTTCATCTCTCCCCTCAACCTGTCTCTTTGGTGCTCCTATTTTAGTCTACCATCTTCTCACGGCCCAGGTGAATGTCATACTTGTCTCAGAACCACCTCGCTATCTGATGTCTGACTCGCCGTCCACAGCAGGGCTTATAGAAAGCTGCAGTAGTTCATGTGGATTTAGAGCTGTAGCAGCTCTTGTGAGTGTATTCCTGTCTTCTCTCCTGACAACCGCAAGCTTGACAATGCATGGCCAATCCAGCAAGAGCTCAATATGCTGGTGTGCAGTAGCCAAATAAACAAAAATTGGGAAACAGTGGGGGGATCTGCTAGAACACAAGGTTTGGATGCAAGATGTTTTCAGCATTTCACACTCAAGTAACTTTTTTAGTTGGACAGAAACAGAAACGCCGATTACACAGTTGCTCACTGTGCACCTGTGTGTGGATGTGAGTTGGCAGGTTTATGTGTATGAGTGTGTGTACCAATGTTCTGACACAGCAAGTCAATACAGCTGAATATCTCAGCCAATGGTGAGGCACTTTCTAATGGAAATTGATTATTTTAAGTAGATTGGATAGCTGGACTGGTCTGTTATAAAGTTATTTATGATTGTTTTCCTGTTTACTTCAAGACAGTACAGTTCTATTGATGGATACATCTTTCTTTCTCTTTCACTGCAGGCCAACAAAGAATATTACAGAGAAATGTTTGGTTACCAGGTTCTACATTGGGATTGTTGTGTTATGCCTAGTACACTCATTGTATAAAAAGCAAATGTTCTTGCGCCTATCTGTGCACCCGTTGGATTGTTTGTGATTTCTGATTTGAGGGTCCAATTGCGATATACCTATTCTTCAGTAAAGACAAATGCTGCTGTTTATTGCTCCAGGTGCAGGTTGGAGTAGGTAGGTAGGTAAGCATTTCGCTATGTAGGGTTTGGGATAGGTTGAAGGTCGGAGTTAGGTAGGTAGAATGTAGCAAAATAGGTAACTAGGAGGTAGTTAGGTAAGCCGGAGACAGGTAGGTAGGTATGTAAATACTGTTGGTTGGAGGCTGCTCGGTTAGGTTAAAGTAGGCAGGTAGTAGCTAAGTAAGAGGTTGATAGTTAAGTCGGTTGGCAGTAGGTTGGATTAAGGAAGGCAGGAGGCAGCTGAATAGGTAAGATGTAGGTCGTATGTAGGTACGTGTAGTTGGGGTAGGTTGGAGTTGGGAAGCTATGAGGTAGCTATGAGGAGGTAGTTGAATGGGTAAGTAGGAGGGAGCTAGGTGAGTAGGAGACAGGTAGGTAAGTAATAATAATAATAGTAATACATTTAATTTATAATGCACTTTACATTTGGATCAAATCTCAAAGTGCTACAAAATAAAAGCAGATAAAAGCATCAATAAAAAATGAAATAATAACTATATAAAAACCTGACCAAAAAGCAGCAATGTTAATTAAAGTTATAGGTTCTGCTAAAAAGGAAAGTTTTAAGTCCTTTTTTAAATGTGTCAGTCGTCT